>JAOTQE010060637.1:0-18706 GCA_025631205.1 Nesometra sesokonis | reverse complement strand
GAAAGCTAGGCTCTGGTTAAAACTATGGGTCCCAAAGTGACTGCAAAAGTACTATTTGCTGAGGGGCAAATAGTACTTTTGCAGTCACTGAGGGACCCATAGTTTTAATCCAGATCCTTTCATCTCAGTAAATATTTGTTTTATTTACTGAATTCATACATTCTTCTTTATTGATTGATTTTCTTGTTTATTTCCAAGCCTGCATAAAACTTTGACAAAAACGCATCCAACGCTGCATTATCAAGGCTGCTGTAATCGACATCAGCCTGCTTACAAAAATCATCAAATAGTAACAGACTGTATCTTATTTGCTTCTTAGTGTTGTCACTGTCGGCACTGTTAATAAAACTTGCCATGTCATCGTCAGTTAAATTTATCGGCTGTTACGCCTCCTCCCAACACTGGAACACTGCGGTCGTAACCAGTACCAGTGCCGGGTCACGTGAGATAGCGCCATCTGGTTTTGAAATTGGGACAGAATCCATAAATACTGTAGTCTTTTACTATTTACAGATCCGTAAATAGTACTTTGGTGGTTGGATTATGTTTGATCATGCGACACGCTTTTAACCAATCAGTGAACAAGGATAAATCAATCCAGTATATAATATAAAAAATGTAGTCTAAAAGTTCTTCAGCTGTTTAATAGTGATTTTAATTGAACATGAACATGTACAAATTTTATTGCACATAGCCTTGTGAAATGTGGAAATTTTGTAGTCCAACATGATTTCAATTTTATCGCAATTTTTTTTTTATAATTTAAAATAGCATTTCAAGTCTGTGTTTTTGGAATAACAATGGATGTTTAAATATTCAATAAGGTCTTGAATTAATCAGGAGCAGATTGGGGGTGAGTGGGGGTGGGGAGTGTGCTGCCATTTAGTGTAGCCAAAAATAAAATGCTAATGAATTTCTAACAGATACAACATAAACAGCGAATATGCAAATAGGTCAAATATTCTTTATTATCTTGCTTGTATAATTTGAAATGAAGGTGATGTGCATGCTGGTGTTAATGGTGCCCCTCTTCACAAAGCCCTGGATCCTCCCTGTTAATCCATGTGTTGCATTTTTTTTTTTGCTCTTGAGAACTAATATTTCTGTAAAAAAATATATAAAAGTAGTTAAAATCTTGATTCTTTATGTAGGTTGGATACGACATGACTAAGAAAGCAGCTGAGAAACTCTTTCAAAAGACAAATTACTCTGCGACAGATGTACATGTAGTTGAACTGCACGACTGTTTCGCTGCCAACGAGCTCATCACTTACGAAGCTCTTGGGCTTTGCCCCCCTGGTAAGATACAAGTGTCTATCACTAAAAAAAATAAGAAAAAAAATGTCGCTAGCATGTACAGTGTCAAGTGTCCTTTTCCTGCAGAGCCCAGCCGTACAAGTCTTAACAGCTTAGGGAAAAACATTGTTGCTTTTGCAGTGATGCAATTGCCAATCTATGTTATTTTATTATATAAATATTGAGCATGATTCATAATGCAGGTTCTTACTGCTGTACTATCTTGTGCCTTGAGAAGTAGAAATAATAATATGACAGTCATTTATTTTTAGTTCTTTCTCTATATGGAAGGCTAGAATCAATATATGAAACATATTAATCAATAGTGCAATGATATCCATCACTTTGCCTCCTAGGTATAGTTTTCACTGTTTTAAGTACTAAAAGTAAATCCCCTTTAAAAGTATAATGGCTTGTAGGTATGGATTCGATTCCCAGTTTCTGTAGCATGTAAGTGGATGACCGTGAGATTTTAAATATCACCTCTTTTCCTAGGGAGTGTTTGTCACTTCCTATATATAGTAGTATTTTAATCCCCTGAGAGTGGGCCAGTGCTGTCACCCATATAGGGGTGCTCATTGTATCATATATGCATTAGAACTGTTTAATCACTATCACCTTTTTAGATAGTGAGTGGACCATATTATTATAACCTTCACCTATTATGGTTTGTTTATAATGTTACCCTTATGAGAGAGGGTTTTTAGACCCGGAAAGCATTTCTATTAACAGTTTTTTTTCAAAAATGTCTGTTTGTCTGTCTTTCGGTCTGGTCACACACGCTTGTGACTATTTACATTTTGTTCTTTCCATATATAATTTATAATAAACAGAATTGTATGGGTTTCACTTTAAATATCTACGAGATATGAAACACTTAATTAATTATCAAGTGGTATTACATTGACATTAAAATTGAAGTAAAATATCATTATAAATACACTTGTAATTGCCTACTTCGCTGTTATAACTGTAAACAATATATTATTTTTAAATTCTAGGAATATGCAAATTGCGATTATCGCCTCAGGCTACAGAAATCGGACGACAAAATGCCTTAGGCTACTATGCTAGGCGACATTTGCCCCAGGCATAGTCACAAATGTGAAATTTGCATAGCAGGTGATGTTAATTCTGTAAAAAGCAAGCACGATGCAGAATCGCTTCATATGCTTGCTGATCTTGCATGTATTTGTTTTGATTTCCATTTGTAGTAGATCTCTTTTTATTGTCCTCACATTTCATAGTGAGTGGGCCAATATGCACCTATATGAGGAAGTGTTCCTTGTCCCCACCACATATGTAGTATTCACAGGCGCTCACTGTTACCTTCTGTCATAGGGACGAGCTGATATTGTCACCCTTGTGAAGGAGTGTTTGTTGCATCCATATGTAGTAGAGCTGCTTTAATTACATCCTATCATTAACTCAATCATTAACTCAATCATAAAGAGTGGACCACCCTTATGAAGGAGTGTTCATTGCCTTTGATAGCTGTTTTGATCATGTTAATTCCTATCATAGAGAATGGACCAATATTGTCACCTTTATAAAGGAGTGTTCATTGCCTTTGATTTGTAGTATAGCTGTTTTGATCATGTTAACTCATATAAGAGAATGGACCAATATTGTCACCTTTATGAAGGAGTGTTCATTGCCTTTGATTTGTAGTATAGCTGTTTTGATCATGTTAACTCCTAGTGGACCAATACTGTCAACCCTTATAGCATTTTTTCTCTAGAATAGAGAGTGGGCCACAACTCTCACCCTTATAATGTTTTTGTTTTAATGGAACCTAAGAAATAAAGGGGGTGAATTTTTAATGTGCAACATCTGTGCCACGTGCAAAATTGAAAGAAAATCCTGGATGACATGTAGATAGGATTTAGAGACTACTAGCCTAGCAGTAAGAAATATTGAAAAATTTGCTAAGGCCTAGCATAACAGAGTTAAATAACTTTTCTCTTTTTTCTGCTCAAGAACAAAATTAAATAGAATTTCAGCAACGGGCTCATGTTTATTATTTTAAAAATAATTAACGAATAAATTGTCATTTTTTGTTTGTGTGTATTAGGGAGATTTTTGAAGAAATGGGCCCTTTAATCATTGTCACCTCCTCTCTTGTCTCAACTTTTACATTCACAGTCCACAAATGTTCCTGACCTAATGTCGCGTTTATTTCCTAGAACTCTAGACTGAGTGACCATAGACAGGTGGTGATCTAATTCCCCATCTGCTAATTCCCTTTGGTACTATTCCCTGATTTGCACAAGTTTCCCCAGCTTTAATTGTTGTAAACATTAACTTGTAAACTACATTCCAGCTGGTTATGATTCAAATGGCAATTCAAACAAACTGTTTAGAACATTTTACTGTAGTTTTTTTTCTTTAAACATGGTTGTCAGTTATATTGAATTTGAATTGGCCATTTTGTATTGCTTGTAAAGATAATCACATTTACCTTTAAAATGTAGCAAAAAAAATATTTCAAAAATTAGCAAAGAATATATTATCTAGAACTTTTGTGTTGAATTTCTTTTGGATCTACCAATAAAAAGAATAAATATAACATTGTCATAGTAAACTTACATATTTGAGCTTTTGATTGCTAAGAAGACAGCTTGTAATTTTGAATGGTGAAATGATGCACTAAAGTATCTTCATAAAACTTTGCTGTCAATACCATATTTTGACCATTCAGGAATACCTCAACAGCCGGAGTATCCTGAGCGTTTCAAGGTGATGCTATACAGATTTTGAAGCAAATACTTTTAAGCGGGACATATTTTATAGGTGTGGAAAAGGGAAACTATGTTTTTTTAGACGTTATTTTGCATGTTTATTATACAAGGAAGTCATGCATGCTTCAAGTACTCTTTTTATATCATTATCGTCATTTTCTATCTAATGCAATACCTGACTAATGCTATGCCTATACATAAACACTGTTATGCCTGCTCTATATTTGTGAACCTTAAGACCTGTCCCTATACCACTGTATGATCTGCTCTATATAAATTAACCATAAGGCCTGTCCCTATGTGTCATGCAACAGTGTGAGCCCTGTCCTGTGTAATTTAAGAAATGTTACAAGATGGTTACCAATGTGAGGTCTGCCCTATACAATTATAAAATATCCCCATGCATTGAGCAACGAGATGTCTGCCTAATACAATTATTGGTCACCCCTTTATATTACAAATACTGTCCCATGTAATTAATGACTATTACTATGTTATTCAATGTGATAGCATACGTGATTGCTACATTAACTCTTATCTGCTTCATATTATTAGGAGCTGATTAACCAAATCATGGCAAATATGATGACTGGCACTGCCCCTTTTAACTGCTTCACCCCTTCTTAGTAAATAGAAAATTATATAATATTGAATGCCTTTGAGGAGATACTGAAAAATATTTTATGAGCTGTGACAAAATATTGAATGAGTCAAAGATGAGTTCAATATTTTGTCACAACAAAACACTATTTTTCGGTATGTCCAGAAAATGTGCATTTAATACTATAATTATTATTCAAATAGTTAAATTGCAAGTTCAGATTTGTCAGGGCCTAGGCAAGGCTTAGTTGCTGCCTGCCTACCTGAAGTCTTCAAAATTTGTCTCTTTCTTTGCGATAACATTAACAGCAATTCTTGGAGCTTTATGAGTACAGTTGAATCTCCATGTGTAGACACCTGTCATAAGCACACACCTCCCATAATGGACACTAATTCAAAAGTCTGTTTATTCTACCCATCTAATCCGTGTAGTTGGTACCTCTCATTAGGAGCCACATCCTGTAAGGTCTGAGACACTTTTTGACTTCAAATTTGGATTTTTTGTATGATAATTTACCGCTCATAAGTGACCACCCAGGAAAATTTCATGAATTTTTTGACAGTGATTTTTCATTTTATTTTCAATTGTAAAATATTTGCGCTGTAATGGCTGAAAATGATATTACTAAACCGACTGACGTCAGGCATAACCACATATCTGTTTTTACAAAGGTTGGCCACTTTTGGCTGGCCTTCTCGTAAGCAACCATCTCCTGTATGCAGACACTTTTGCCTGACCCATGGGTTTCCACTTACGAGAGGTTGTTGCTGTATTAAGGCTATCATGAGTCCTCATAATCAGCACAGTGTTCCCAAGTTGGAAAAGTAGAAATCCTTGAGAATTTGTCAGCAAGCGTTTTTGAGGTACTATATAAAAGTGAAATTATATGAACAAATTGCTTTGATTATTACAACTGAAAAGGTGTTTACTATCATATTTGGTACAATTATTGACAAACAAACCTTCAGAATAACATTTTGTGTCCAAATAAAGGAAAAATACTACATTTTCTTTTTATATTTTTAATTAATCAAAACCCTGGAGATAATTATAAAAAAAAATCAAATTCCTAGAGAAAATTTGATATTTCCTGGAGACCGGGAGAAGATGCAAAATTCATGGAGACTCCAGGCTAATCCTAGAGAAGAGCTCTGTCAGCAGTAGTAAATTGCGCAAATTTAATGGACGGTTCTTCTAAGCCTAGTTGTGTTTCACACTAAAAGACACGTAGTCCACCAAAATGTCCAGTTTTTACAGATCAGCCTGTTGGTTTTGAAGTGGTATGATATAACGCATGGTGACCACGAATACTCGAAAGGAAGAAAGGCGACGTATGAAAGTTCAAACCGAACAAACCTACCTTCCATTGAACACTCGAATACATTTACTAAGCTTTTCAAAATGTCACAATTTAACGAAATTTACCATTTTGAACGGGAAAAAAACATCCAAACCAAAATGCGACATTTTTAATATAAACCTCTATATGTTCGGAAATGGCGCCCTATAAAATGTGGTTAATTGAAGTCCGAGCCATATGATTAAATGTGTAAAGCTCTTCGGTTGGGGTTGGTTTATAATATATTTACCACTTTTAATGTGGCACCTCTCAATCCTGTAATCAGGATTGTCACTGAAGGGGTTTCCTTGAGGAGCGGATCCAGACATGAGGGTGCATTGTTCGTGAACGTAGTTTACCTCAGCCCCACCATGCTCGTTGCTGAACTAGGCACAAACTAATTATTCCATTCATTCAGACAAATGCAAAAGTTCGTCAAAATTAGCATAGTATCACCGTGTGGTAAATTCCATAGGCTTATGGCAGTATGAATATACAACACCTTAAACTTAAAAAATATAAAACCAGCAATGCTTTGTTTGTTGTTTCTTTTATTAATTCAATGCTTGCATAGCGATAAAAGTTTTATAACTAATAATTATAAGTCCTTGGTTGTAACCTCATTTTTGTCGTAACATGTTACTTGACTTAATTCTTATGAGTCACGAAATCTATTCAAATAATACCTTGTCGAGCTAAGGTTGAAATTTTCCCTCAGCCTGAAAAGATATCCCACTGATGGAATTTTGGCAGAAAAAAAAATAATTTGCCAGATCCAGCCCTCGAACTCACGATCTCATACGTAACTAGTAATTCGCTTTCCAATTGGCTTAAAAACCGAAAGGTACTGGGTGTGGAAAGCAGGATTTCTTGCCTCGAACAAGACATCCATTCATAGAAGCCTATATGAAGAGAGACTATCTAATGTGACTGTAGAGGTCACCTAGACCAGTCTAAACTTCGGCTTGAAACGTTAGAGAAGATTTGGAAATATTATTTAAAGAAAACTGACTGTACACATTAAATATTTTTGTATATAAGGGCTTATATGTTGTAAATGTGTTTGTTAAATTTTATGATTACTAGGGCCTCTAGGTTTAAAAGTGTTATTTATAACAATAATATAAGTTAATAAAAACGAAGTAAAAGATTGAAAGAAGAAAAGGAAATAAATCATGGAGCGGCTCAAAAAGGTTTTCGAAAATAAATATAAAGTATGTGTTTATACATAATTTTGGGACACTAATCATCAGAGGCTAAATGTCCAATGAGCCTATCAAGTTTCATAAATTTGAATTCAAATTTTAACCCTGTGGTCTTACCTATTCAGCCACGTAGAATTACCAGTTAAGAGTAGTGGCGTAACTGTCTCAAATTCTTAATTAGAGACGAGATGTTCCAAGGTTATGTCATAAGTTCCACGTGTTCAGTGTGCTCTCAAGAGAACATTAGGCATCATCTGATGTCGTTAATTAACTGAGCATGCGCATTCGTTTTCCAACACATGCTCAATTATCTTTTGTATTCGATTTAATCAGATTTTCCAGTTGTTTCGTGGTGGTCTTTTTTCAAAATCCATTTGCCTTCGTGGTATAGCTTACTGCCCTCTACGGTTTCTGATTTCTACTCTTGTTTGCTTCTACCTCCAGCGGGTGACAAAAAATATAGGCTCATTTAAGCCATGATTATAATATTTGTATAAAGCTCAGGGAATTTCCTTGAGAAACTGAGCTCTGGGGAAGAATCCAATAAATTCAGGAGCTCAGGTTCAAGATAATCTGGCAGACTTGGGTGCTCTGTGTAGTAGAGTGTTTTGCCAATGTTTCATATTAGTCTTATAGAAGACATTAAGTCATAATATATTGTCTCTAAAAACACCTCTCCCTTGTCATGGAGATATTAATACTGTACCTCCATGGCATAATAAACTCAACTCACAACTGGCTATTTTTCATTTGGCAATAAATATTTTTGTGACTGTCAAATCAATTTAAACAGAGGTTTCTGTTTTAAAAGACAGGATAAAAATAGGATAATGAAAGCAACTGACCTAATAATATACATACAGAAATCAGCAATTGCATTATCTCATGATAACTCATTGGCCCAAATAAAGCATAACTCATCTTTAGTGGCCAAAATAGGTCATAACAACTCATGAAACATCAATAGCCTAAATAATGAATAACATTGATAATGGCCCAAATAGAACATGCAATACTTGTTTGAATAAGCACTCAGGCGACATTATTTTTCGCACTTTTTGAGGGGCTGCATACTCAGACAGAACTCTTATGAAAAATAGTGTAACTTTTGGGAGTGCTAATGAAAATTGTGAGGAGGTTAAGGAAACTGAAAAAAAAACTTACAATGCTAGAGTCTGATATAGATGAAAAACTTTATGCAAGGCACATAGTTTTTGTCAGTGAATGCTGAAAGATGGAGGAGTTTTTAAAATCAGGAGTGGCGCTTATTCATATTTAGGAGGGGTGCTTTAAAGGTAACTCCAGGATTAAAATTTTTTATGGATAAGTCTATAGAACAAGTAGTTGTGACCTAACTGACAAAATTTCACAAAAATTTGGAAAATTTTATAATGCTGAAATACATGTTGTAAAGTGAGTCCCAAATCAAAAGTGGGTCTACTACTCAAATTACCCAGTGTTAAAGAATAGGAAAATTAGCAATTTTAAAAGGTTTGTGCTTAAAAACCAAAATCACTTTACAAATATAACTTACACTTAAACTTGATATGGTTTTCCAACACAGCCCTTCCAAAATGTGTAATTTTCCTATTCTTTAGCATTGTATAATATGAGTAGTAGACCCACTTTTTAATTTAAGACCCATCTTAACAAGTGTTTTCTTTCATTATCTCATTGTCCTAATGTTGTGAAATTTTGTCAATTATTTCACAACTAATTGTTCTATATGTGTACAGTATCCATAGAAATTTTAATCCTGGAGTTGCCCTTTAAGAAAAATTTTGTTTAGAGGTGCTTATGAAAGATGGAGCAGTTAGTCTCATGATAAAGTAATAAGTTGTGTATATGAGACTTGCAGTTAGGTGGAGCCATAGATAACACAATACCAAAGATCTTACAATGTAAAGATAACGCGCTGGCCTATTCCAGCGCGTAATGCCATGGAATTGCGCCCGCTACAAAATAAGGAGTAACGAACACGCAGGTAGAAAATATTGCGAATAAAAATGATTTGATTTGATAACACAAACGCATTTATTTAAATACTAATGATATAATATTAATATCTATATAAAATTCAGTATCAACCCTTTAGAAAATAAATAAAAATAATAATTATTTTAACTAAATAACTATTATACAAACGAGAATAAAACAATCATTTAAAGCACCCCCTACAAAGTAAGGGGTAGAATTGAACGTTGGTGGCGTACACCGTCATTACAGAAATTCCATTCGAAAATCGGCCAGTGCGCTATCTTTACATTATAAGATCTTTGACAATACTATGTAAGATAACCCGCTACGTGAAGACCCAGGATGTTCCAACACTAGAGTTGTTAGCATTTTTTATTTAAATAATATGTGACATTTATATAGTGCTTATTGCCAATGCCTTTAAGCGCCTCACAATTATTACCCGCAGTCATTGGAACCAACACCTATGGAATACAATCCATTCCATAATGTTGCAGCTGTAATCAGCGTATATAGTATTTATACTCCTGGGTGGAGAGAGGCAACATGGATAAAGTGTCTTGCCTACGAATACAAACAGCTGACTGAGTGAGTCTTAAACCAACGACCTCGTGGTTGGAAGTCTGAAACGCCACCACTCTGCCAACTGCTTTCTGTCAATTTCAGTACTAGCATATTAATGTGTTTATGATTCTGCACCTTAAAATATATAAAAATGATACCTTTAGGAACAATTTCTCTGCACTTGATTTCTTTCGTGGACAGGTTTCGGCCATATCTCATGGCTGTGTTTCACCACAATGGCGCCCTCTTTTGATGAAGAAAACTAGAGGCCTCCTATTGAGGGAGGGCTCTGATGAGACTGGAGTAAACTGCTGGCAATTCTAAACCAATGTCTTTGTTTAAACTTGGTTGATGTTGATGTATTTTGATGGCTTCCCTGATGCGGCGTTTCCATATATCTGGATGTAGGCTCATGATTTTAAAGCTTTCATCTAGGATAGCATGGTTCGTACCGACCAGAGTGTTTCTGGATTGATGTTACAGGACAGAGTCTAGGGATTCGGTTGTCTTTGACCCTAGTAGCCAACTAACGCCCTGTCTCGCCGATGTAAGGGTCTGGACAGTCACCACAGTTGTATTCATATACCACACCACATCTCTCGAACGAAGATGACTGATCCTTGATCGAAGGCAGAATGGATCTGATGATGTTAAACGGCTTATGGTGAGGTGGAACACCATGTGTTCTATATATCGCCGCGATCCTTTCAGAGACGCCTCGAACATAGTATATGCTCACCGGAAACTTCACGAGGGATGTGAGGGTGGATCACCATGATGGTGATCAAACTTGTTGAAGTCCCTGTTACCTATGAAACCATTATATTTGTATACTTGTTTGAATGTCTTACTGAAAACTGAATGGGAGAGGAAGACATGAAATACAGCTTTGCGACGTCTTCCTTACATCTTTTGAGAGTAAGCTAACAAAATAAATCTCACCAGTCTTGTGACGATGGATTGAACTTCACAAGCATAATGTTTGTGAAATATCGTCCCAAATCTGCATTCAATACCATTTTTACACTGAACTTTAAATATAAAAATTACCGATCTGGAAAATGACAGGACAGTGTATACAGAAGAATGCACATGCAGATTTATTTTTCATTCTTACCATCCTCATCGTTCGATCCTCACTTTTCCTTAATTTCCTTGTTGAGTGTAGTCTTTACCCTAATTTAAGATCAGTTCAGATATTACGCTACTCTTACTTTGCATTGTCTGCTGTGTCACTTACAACATACTAGTGTAATAGGCCTAATGATTTATTGATTGATTGATTGATTGGTTGAGTATCTGGTTGGTTTGATCATTTAACTAACCATCCAGTTGATTTAATTTATTGGCCTCTTTTTATTAGATCATAAAGTAAATTATTTTGACTATGATTAGATATTGACTGATTTATCATGATTATAAACACCTATAATTTCAAATTCATGAGACCATGGATGGTCTAACCGTCGCCATTTGCGGCTATACAATTTTGAAGCTGCGATTTTGCCACAACGTGATGCGGCATGCACGTCTGCACACTTGACTTAATACATCGCTGCATGCGCTGCTAATTAAGAACGATTACATAATGATCATTTATTTCGGAACATTATGGTAATTTTTAAGATTGCGGCACAAAGTTTGAACCTTTGATCTTGAATAATTGCAAGTCCTATTTCTTTTTGCTGTGATGAAACAAACCCCAAAGATGATGTCTCTGTCTTTGAGTTTGTGAAACATTCAAAGCACAAATATGGTCTCTCTCACTTTCTTCTGTGTTTATAAAACTATCTGAAGATAAATGTCTTCTCTGTATCCAATATGAAACACACTCAAAGACTTTCCTTTTTCAAATTTGTGAAAAAAACTCAAGAAATGCCCCCCACACATTATTTGGTCTTTATAAAGCAAACCCTAATGATAAAAACCTCTGTTTTCAAGGTTATGAAATAAACCTCAAAGATGGCCTCTTCATCCTTAATTTGGTGAAGCAAACCCCCAAAATGGCCTCCATCTCTCACTGATATCTGAGATAATAAAACAAATCCTGATGATAAATGTCTTTTCTATTGTCAAGTTTATGAATAAACCCCAAAGATGACCTCCTCTTTGGTTTTCAGAAACAAAATTATAAAAATGACCTTACTTACTTTCTTCTGAGTTTATAAATCAAACCCTGATGATTAATGCCTTCTCTGTTTTTAGGTTTTGGAATAAACCCCAAAGATGGACTCTCTCTCTCTCTTTACTTTTGTAAAACAATCAATGAAAATAACCTTCTCATCCTTTGAAAAAATAACACCCCTCCAACTAGGGTTAACATGGTAGATCTAGGTAGTTAACAGAGTTAACCCTGTAAAAAAACTACCATTCACACATAACATTAACATTATTATTATCCTATTAAGGGAGACTTCCAATGATATGTTGTCAGCAATGCCCTAAAAGGACATAGGAAAATACAGTCATTAATAGACCTTCAGACTAATTAAAACTGACATACAACAATAATGACCTTAAGGTACCAATGAAACTACTGTGCTGCTAGGTAGATCTTCTTAATAAGGTAACAAGTTACACCCACCTAGTTGGAGAGTGTTATTTTTTTCAAAGGGCAGTTTATAAAACCAACTCCCAATCTGTATTTCAAATTTATGAAACATACTCCAAAGTTGACCTCTTTCTCTCCCCGGATTTTGTGGCCTCTCTCACTTTCTTGTTTGTTTTTCAAACAAACTGACCTCTTTTATTTTCTGTCCCCAGGATTTTGTGGCCTCTCTCACTTTCTTGTTTTTATTTTCAAACAAACTGGCCTCTTTTATTTTCTTGAAAGCTTCATCCTGTCTTACATCAAACTTATCAGCCAACAGTATGGTTTCTTTCTTCTAATTGATAAAGTTTTGCATGCTTTGTTTTTGCCCCATCAAAATGGTTGTAAATATAACCAATCGATTAAATGCCATGTTGAATTGGTTAATATATTCATAACATTGTAAAGATATATTATCCACTTTTATATTACTCAGAAAGTTTTGATATTTTCTCGAGAAGGCAAATTAAGTCAGGATGTTTAGAATCTGCTATTGATGTCAATATTTTTGTTCATTTACTATCTCTTCTTAAACTGTAAGTTTATATAATGTAGCTAAAGCAAGCTGTTTTCTGTCATTTCATCTTGACAAATTCACTAGTTGGCTTTGAGCTTATATGTGTGCCAGTTGTGGGAGTGAGTCAAACGCCAGTGCACTAGATCAGCACAGTTGTTTCAACCCCCTGACGACTCTCTTCCTTCCTTACTTATCACTGCATTGTGTTCATCTTCATCAATTTATCATTTCCCGCTATTTGCCCACGTTCATATAATTTGTCTATATTAACTTAGGTTTATATAATTTTGATCTTCAAAGTGTATCCGACATAACATGCATTAGCTGGTGAACTTTGACCTTTAGATAATGAGAGTCATATCCTAAATTTTGATAATCTGATGTCAATGAGTATATCGCTTTCAACATATACTAAAATACCTATTTAAACTATAAACCTATTTATTATTATTACATTTATATAGTTAACTTCTCATAAGCAACCACCGCCGAAAAAGTAACAGTTATGTAGCTGTTGCTTATTAGAAGTTTTGCCAATACTGGCTTTTAAAATGAAGGCATGTTAATAGTGGAATTTTCTTAAAATTTATTTGACCTAAATGCTGATAAATGATATCATCACATGCTTTCAATATATTAATTTTTTGATTAACATTCAGCCATCTAGTGGCCTTTTATGATTTATTTTCCATTAATTTAGTTTATGGTGTAAAAGCTCTCTTCCATTTATTACTATACCTGGCAGGATGACATGGTGGTTAACTCTATGTTTTAATGGACCGAAGGCAATGAGTTTGAATCGCATGTTCATTTGACTTATCTTTTAGCAAAATTCAACTTTCCAAGATAATTTTGTAGATTATGGCAAACCAGCTTAGAAGAGCAAATATTATGAACATTTTTAAATAATTAAAATGTTCCTTTGTACAACAATATCTAGCAACTTACAGAAAAATTAATACTGAGAAGGGATTTGAACTTGTTACCTATGCTATGATGTTAGAATGGTCCTGTTAGAACAAAGGTTAACCAACCACACCATCAATGCAATGAGTGCTATTAGTGGTATTCTACAGCTTTGGAAGTGGTGTCAACTGTTAGGGCATGGGAGAGAGTCTGATGATTCGAACCTGTGACCTTGGAATTGGAAGACCAGCATATTGACCACCAAGCTCAACCCACTCCATTCTCAGAAAAATATAAATTTTATAAAACTGTATTTTCATCTACAATTTTTTTTCGTCTTTCAGGTGAAGCTGGTAAGATGGTTGACAATGGTGACAACACATATGGAGGAAAGTATGTCGTGAATCCTAGTGGAGGACTAATTTCAAAAGGACATCCTCTTGGTGCAACAGGTTTGTTATTGTTATTTGATTGTTCAGTACCTATTTTTCAGTTGGCACTGTGATTGCAGTTCACACCGCAGTCACAAGACTGAGACATGTTGTCTTTTTGCACTCAGTGGTATAAGAGGGTATCAAGAATGTACAAATGTCAATTGTGCCAATTATATCTACAACATTATGCACTAATTGATTTAAAATTCATCAATGTAAAAAAAAAAGCTTTCTTTTTGTAAACAGGTTTCGTCAACTACCAGTCAGCATTGTTGGTGACTTGTTTTTGTTTCTTCCACCTTTTTTCTTGTGTTATAACATGTACCACCATTGTCTTATGTTATGACATGTACCACCATTGTCTTATGTTATGACATTTACCGCCATTGTCTTATGTTATGACAACTACCACCATTGTCTTGTGTTATGACAGCTACCACCATTGTCTTGTTTTATGACAGGTACCACCAAAATTTGAGAAGGCTGTTGCAAATATCAGACAATTAATATACCCATTTATCTTGAATTCAGTTGTTGGTTGACGTATATTCATGTTTTCTTTTAGATTTCCAAACTGGTAATCGGTTAAGATTATTCGTATGATGATGATTACATTTGAGCTAGATTATGTGCATACTGTTTTTGTGTAAAAATTGTTTTGATGAAATTTGGAATTACTTTCTATTCAAAGTGTATAAAAATTGAAAATAGTTTTTACAGTCAGGAGTCTATGCTTTTACAAAGTAGCATAAAAGTAGTACGGTAATGTATTATTTGTATTTGTTACAGGCTTAGTATCCTCTCCCGCCTCTAAAATTGACCTGGAAAATATTTACGGTGTGGTTGTAATGACAATGGGCTACTACATACAGTATGTATAATGTGACTGTATAGGGACCCCTGAGCAGGACATATTAGTAATTTCTTATGAATTTTTTTTTTCTTGTCAAAATCAGGGTACATACATTTTTCTCATGATTTAAGGCCTCCCCCCCCCCCCCTCAACTCACAATCCTGGATACAACCCTGGAATTTATCAATCATTACTGGTATAATAATGTGAAGCACTTAAAGGACTTAAATTTGTGACAGGCACATCAGCAGGGTCTGATTCAGAAAATAACAATCACCCATTCACACACTGAAACATCAACAAACAAAACAAACATCGCAATTAGTTTAAAATTAAATTAACACAAAAATCTGGGTTGTGTTTAGGGATATTGGTATCCTGTCAAAAAGTTTTGATTTTTCTTTTTTCTATCTGTTTTTCATATTGAAAGTCTGGTTTTTATTATCTATTAACTAATACAATGATGACTACAGTCTGCAATATCTGTCAGTGACCTTCATATTATATTTTGTAGGAACGTGGTATTATATTTTCAAATTAAGTTATTTTTACAAACTCTATTTAGTTGTTCATATTGTCCCACATATCAAAGTTTCTTTTTTTGCCTCTCTTAGGAGCGGTGGCAATAATAGGGGGTGCGCGTCTGCTATGACCCCCCCCCCCTCTTAAATCTGGCCCTGGTATCTTCAAAGTCGAAAGTTTAGCAATAAACTGTAAACCTGAATATAGTTCAGGCACTACCACCAACACATAATGGAATTGTAGAGCGCACTACATGGCTAATAATCAACAAGCAGTGGCGTATTTAGGGGGGTGCTGAGGTGCATGAGCACCCCCTTCGGATGAAAAAAACCGTAAAATTAGAAAGGAATTTTGAAAATTTGGACCTCGAGCGTCCCCCCCCCCTCACCCTTCAGTGGAAATGAGCACCCCCCACCTTTCTGACAAGAAACACCCAAAAACCAGAAATTGGGATAAATTTATTTTTTAAATTTTTTTTTTGCTTGTCATAACTCAACCCAGGTCGAGCACCCCCCTTCGACAAATCCTGGATACGCCCCTGACAAGTGTGCCTGCCGCTCAACAGGTCAGCATTTTCAGTATGATTTTGGGGTGTAAAAGCAGTCTTCCATTAATTACTCTACCTCTAGTAGAATAACTCGCATTAATATTCTCAGATATACTTGTAGTTTTGACGAGATAGTTTGGAAGAGAAAATTAGATGAAAATCGTTTTAAATAATAGAATGTCCATTCTTACAACTAACTAAAATGTTTCTAACATTCAAAAAAATTGATAGATTTTAAATTGAAAAAAATTAATAAAAAAATGAATCCTTATGATGTACAAGGGAATTGTACTCTTGACCTTCAGTTTGTTCTGTTAAATGATGGGTTAACTGACCTCACCACAAAGGTAATTGATACTTATAGCCATATTTTACAATAGCACATCACCCCTATCCTCCGGAATCTAAATTGGTTACCTGTTAAGCTACATATTATTTTTGAAATGCTTTTATTTGTATTTAAATCCATCCATATGCATCTCTCTAATATATTTCTGACCTTCTTAAATTTCGTTCCTCAACATTCACTCATATTTTGAGGTCAACATCGGACCAAATGCTTCTTTTCTGCCCACCTTGGAAGTTAAAGGCATGTGGGGAAAGATCCTTCAAGGTTATGGAACACTTTACCATTGTCTATTCGTGATTCACCCTTTGTTTCTGTTTTCAAACATCGTTTAAAAACTTACCTATCTAGTTCTTTCTGATTCTTTTTTCCTTTTTCACTTAAAGCGCATAGAGACTCTAGTATTTTATGCTATATAAATATTTAACCATTAACTTGGTGAAACATGTTTTTTGTTTTGTGGGTCTAGGGATACCCTGAGATACAACTTAAAAAGGATGATGAACCTTTGTTGGAAATGAAGTCTGATTTGCAGAGTAGGATACAACTAGAGTATTTCTAGTTAACATTTTAATTGAAGTGGAAAAATTTCCGTCAGTTTACATTATAAGAACCTTGAAAAACAATAAGTTAACTTTCATACAGTTTTTAAAACAACACTTGTTATCCACCCATGACCAATTAATAAAATTAATTTTAAGCAGTAGTTAAAATTTTGCAAAAATGTCCAACCTAAATCCTGTAGCATTAGAATTAGAGTATGTTTTATCAGCATTAACACTTGTAATGTTTGAATAGTTGTCAGTGGCGGATCCAAGAGGGGTCCTGGGGGGTCACATGTTCTCTCCTTGGTGAAATTTTGAGGGTCAGAAGGTCTGTGTGACCCCCTAATAAATTTCAAATAATAAAATGTGATTTACTTGTTGTAATTAAATTTAAATGAAATTCTCGTGGCTTAGGAAGTATAAGGATTAACGATTAACGGTGGTACACTTTACTATAACTTTAATTCATACAATTTCGTTAAATTTACTAAGCGTGATATTAAATGAGGCAGGTGCGGATTTAGGGGGAGTATGCAACCGACGCGGCCCCCCCCCCCCCCATTAAGGTAGATGCGCCAGGCCCAAAATCTACCCTAAAAACCCAAAATAGGGTACTAGGGCACCAAATCTTTTTCCTTTTTTTTTTTTATTTTTTTTAATTTTTTTTTTTTTTTTTGCTTGTCAGACATAGCTTTCAAACTAAACTTGTTACCTACTCATCACTAAGTAGTAAAATTAGAAGTAAAATACACCATCATGCCACCATCATGCCACCATCATGCCACCATCATGCCACGACTCTGCCCACTAGAAGCTCCAAGCGTCTCTGGCAAACATGGCCACCATTGTGGTTTGTATTGTGTTATCAATAAGTTTCTCATTGTGCATGGTGTCCATTTGGTCTTCAAGTAATAGTAATGTTTTCCACTTCTTGTTTCATTCTATACATAGTGTTCATTTGTGTATTTTCTTGATTATGATAAAAAAAAAAACTAGCTCACATTCAAATTAAACCCACAGTCAAATCTAGCCCACATCAAATTTAGTCCAAATTAGATGACAGAAATATATTTTTAAACAAAAAATATTTTTATCAAAAAGCACCGCACCCAAATTTGTTTTTAGTTTAACATTTAAGCACAGAAGAGGTTTTCGGTGAAATTGATGTATTACAGTATATACTTACAACCAAACAAATTACTAAAAAAAAGCAAGGATCTTAGTTGCAAATATATGATGGCAAAGGACAACGAAAGCCGATCGAAATGAGACAGAATTTAACCTCTCCCCTATATGATGTTCTTGACTCATTTGGGGTGCATATACTGGCAAGACAGGGTAAGGTCAACCGTTGGTGATCGTAAAAATGTACACTTAATTCACCTACACTACTTGCATTACCATGTTTTAATCAATGTACTTTTTCACTACAAATGCATTTTTAACTTTCAAAAACTCGCTTCATAAATCTTACCTAGATAATTATCTAATTAACTCTTACAATTGTTTTAATATTGATTCATGTAATATTTGTCTAGAATTTTCAGCATTACATTAATTTGATGAGCTCTATCTCAACGGTATTCATCATTGTTAAGATTTGAAATACTATTATTGTAAACTTTTATTTATATTATACTGTATTAATTTAATAGGGGCATTCGTTAATAGGGGCATTTAATAGGGGCATTCGTTAATAGGGGCATTTAATAGGGGCATTCGT
>JAOTQE010060626.1:0-18708 GCA_025631205.1 Nesometra sesokonis | reverse complement strand
TACCATAGTCAGTTAGTCCTATATTAAATCTGAATTTAGTCCTGGACTAAAGTTAGTCCGCTTTTGAGAATACCAGCAATAATGTTTAACGATAATGATAATGCAAATATTGTATATCAAATTATACAACACTTTTATATATTAAAGCAATTTGATTGGATGTTTACAGGTCATGTGGCTTTCATTCAAAAGTACTCTTGCGCAATAAAAGTACTAATGCATGGTAACAAAATACTATTCAACGGTTTCATTGCATGCCGTGTTTAGGCCAGGAACTAGACTGACGTGTGCTAGGCATCTGTTTTCAACATATCGTGGCAACACAAATCAAACGAACCTGCCATGCAACAGTTAGATGTATGCTTACAGTAGTGTCGCTGAATTCAGCTTATTTCTACAAAAGTAGAGAAGAAGGCTAACCTAGGACTAGTAAGTGATGTGGAGAAACATAACTACTGGACCATAAACACAGCAAGTGTTGTATAAAACAAATATTTTTTTTTGTACGATAGTACAGGATATTTAATTTGGAGAAAAATGGGATGCTTCACCTTGTTAAACCAAATATGTGATTCCATGTTCAATGTATTGGACTTATATCAGTCGATAGTGTAGTAATAATTTAGTACCTGTCCATAATTATCAACTTGTCTTGGGTTGAATCCAGAGTAAATAAGAAGCCTAGTCAGTTCACAATGACCTGAGAAAAAAAATACAACATTGAATCAAATATGTACTAATGCTTATGGTTTGCTTCTCAATTGACACCAAAAGGTACTGGCTGTGGAAAACAGGTTTGATGTTTGCAAAAAAAGGCATCCATTCATAGAAGCCTATGAAGAGAATCTATTCAATGTGGCTATAAGTCCTCTAAAAGAGGACTAACTTCAGCTTGAAATGATCTAGGCGACATCTTTAGTGCAATTTGTTCATTTTTCTTATTACAGTAGTGTAGTCTAAGATACGATATAACTTCATATAATTGTTCCATTTTTATACTGTATGAAATATTTTTTGCATGAAAACATGAGAAATTTTTTTATGCCTATTGATGACCTGACACCCCCACCATGAGGGGACAAAAAAGGTGATGTTATCAAAAACAAAGGAAGAATCTGTCTAACCAAAGAACACCCAACGAAATACATATCTTTCTTGGCACTTACGGAATGAGAACTGTGTCTTGCTTTCTAAACCAGGTCTCACTTTGAGACTTAGGGGACGTTTATACTACACACTAACTGCCAACTTTAACATGGATTAGCAGTTTAGTGTGTAATATAAATGAAAAGGGATTCCGTGTGATTACATCCACCTGGAGAAAAAAGGCTGCTTGAGTAATCCACAAAATTAAGGAATTCATGACCTCGGAGCCTGTATATTTGTTGCCAGAGGCTACAGCTTGGCCTCATAAAAATTCATCAAATAATTGCACTGGCTACATAGGCCAGTACTTGAACCATGGTTCCCACTATTCATTTTGTTTTATGAGAATTCCTGTCCAACACTGGTTGTTGGATACCAAGTATAAATGCACAGTTTTGGTGGGTTGCCCTCAGGCTGTAAAACTATAGTTCAGAAAAAACATGTTTATATTAAGTGTGTAGTATAAACGCAGCCTTAGGGAGTAGTACTCTGTTATTTCGTGGGAAAGAACATGGTGTGAGGCCAGGACTAAAACTCAGGACCTCAAGTTTAGAAAGCAAGCATGTTACCCATTAAGCAACAACACCACTCAATTTGTAATTTTTACCCATAGATGTATTTTTTTAACGGCTAGATAGTGAACTTCCACAGAATACATAGCTCCAAAGTGCAATTCCATGGAAGTGCCTACTATTCCGGAATCTAACCAATCCAATCATTTTACGTTCTAACGCTGTTGCTACGTCGAAATTGCACCCCAATCTGTTATAAAAGTTTTAAGTTTATCAATAAATGGAAATAAATTTAATCCAAATTTAAAGACATTGACAAAATAAAATATATGGGACATATGTAAATAATTTGTATGACAAAAGAATGTTACAAAATACAATAATTAAAAAAACAGTTATTATTTTAACTTGCATGCTTGTGACAAAGGCTGACGACTAACAATAGCAGGCGCCTATATGGAACTACAATTCTACAGTGTTCTAAAGTTCACTATCTAGCCGCAAATAATAATGTATGGTTTTACCTTTAAATGCTGCCCAGTGAAGTGCGTTATCACCCTCACGGTCAGTTAGCTGTAGTCTTGCACCCTTGGCCATCAGGTAACAAGCTAACGTTGTTTGCCCATACTGACATGCAATGATCAATGGTGAACAACCCTAGCAAAATCAAAATAAAATTGTCTTCAAATCCATCTCGCTATATAATAAATAACAAATTTGTTAGCTGTAGTCTCGCACCCTTGGCTATCAGGTAACAGGCTAACATTGTTTGCCCATACTGACATGCAATGATCAATGGTGAACAACCCTAGCAAAATCAAAATAAAATTGTCTTCAAATCCATCTCGCTATATAATAAATAACAAATTTGTTAGCTGTAGTCTCGCACCCTTGGCTATCAGGTAACAGGCTAACATTGTTTGCCCATACTGACATGCAATGATCAATGGTGAACAACCCTAGCAAAATCAAAATAAAATTATGTCTTCAAATCCATCTTGCTATATAATAAATAATAAAGTTGTTAGCTGTAGTTGCGTACCCTTGGCCATAAGGTAAAAGGCTAACATTGTTTGCCCATACTGACATGCAATGATCAATGGTGTACACCCCTAGAAAAATCAAAATAATTAATAAATAACTTCAAATTCATCTTGGTATATAATAAATAATAAACTGACAATAACTGAAAAAAATAGTTATTAACTACAAAAATTAAGTAAAGAAACCAAGAAAGGACCTGGTGGAAGAATTATACTCGCCAGTCTCGAAAGGACTCCCAATTGGAAATAAGCAAATCAGCCATAGCGGACCATGCCGTAAAAGAAAATCACATCATTGATTGGAACCACCACAAGATCAAAGACAAGTTCAAGTTCGTTTTTATTTACACAATGTACATATTTATAATACAGTGATACAATATTAAGAACCTAAGAATTTACAATGTAATTGTGCCTGGAGAAACTAAATAAGCAAATAATGATGCTTTAGGTCAGGTTCCACCAGGAAAAAAATACAAGTTATCTAATGTTACAAAGAGGAGAAAAGAAACATAAAGACATTGACAGGACGCAAACAAGACGTTACAGATACAAGAGACGAGACACAAAGGGAAACGATAGGGGCGGGATGGGGGGCAGGATCTTATGTAATAGGTTTATGTTAACAATTTAATAGGGTATTTATGATAAGAAAGAATGTTTTTTTGGGAGACTAAGTGTCGTATTTTGATAAAAGTTGAGACTTGTATTTTTGAATGAATGTATTAATTGAAGAGTCTGTTAGGGTTTTTTCAAATGTGTTCCAAAGTAAAGGACCTGTATGAATGATGGAGTTGCGAATTGTATTAGAATGGTTAATTATTGTGTGTTAGCATTCTGGTATTGTAATTGTGAAATTCATTGTTTTTAATAAAGAAATCGTTAAAAGTTGCTGGAAGTTGATGATGAAACCATCAGACGCATCAAAGAGGCCATAAGGATCAGACATGGAGATAAGACCATGAACAGAGATGAATGGGCCCACTTACTGAGTAAAGTATATGACCCTGTTGTTAGACAACCGCCACCTACCAGTGACTGGATTGCTTAACATCAGAGCCGTCACTCTGAAGGAGGACACCGGAGAGTCAAGGTGTCCAAAACTGTCAGCCAGGTCAGTAAATTTGATTGGTTTGTCAAAGAGTAAAAACATCGTACCTTCAGACCAGATAAACTATCTCTAATAAGAGCAGTGGTGCTTATTGGACAGGGACAATAAAGGGATTCACAAATGGAATTTTTAAAAATACGGGATGGGGGAAGGTGCACCTTCTCTAAATCTTCCCCTGGCACTTTTCCTTAATTCCAGTATGTGTATTGTTCTTACCTTGTTAGTAATGGTGTCTATGTTAACACCTGCTTGCAGTAATAAATCAACGACAGTGGGCGTACATTCTATAAGGGGAAGCGCACTTGTACTATTAAATATATGGGGGAGGGTCAGGTGTGTCTTCTCTAAATCTTCCCCTGGCACTTTCCAGTATGTACATTGTTCTTACCTTGTTATCAATGGTGTCTATGTTAACACCTGCTTGCAGTAATATATCAACAACAGCTACATGACCATTCACACACCCCCAGTGTATTGGACGTGGACCTAAATCATTCTTACTCTGTGTATCTGCAAGTGATTAGAGTTATAATATCATCATTAATTTGGTATTTGTTTGTTGTGTGAGTTGTATGGCCAAGCGGTTAAGGCAAGGGAAACAACAGCACAGGTTCGAGGACCGCTTGTACCATGGTTCTGGTGGTGGAACAAGTCTTCTCGGATAAGGACTATAAACCATAGGCCCAGGGCACACAAAGAGCTCATGTGCACTTTAAAAATTCCGGTACATCTTTTGAGTACACAATTTAGTAAAAAAGACCAAATGTTCACACATCCCAATGTATTGAATTATGTAATCCCCATGATATGATCTAAGGCTATGTTCAGACTAGCAAATTTTCTTCGACACAATACTTTTATAAACCCATATATGGTAAGGACATGTCCTTGTATGGTCATGATGTGATGTCACCAAGACCATATATAGGCATATCAAAGCTTTTTGTCAAAGAAAATGTAATAGTCTGGACTGAGCTTTAAATAAGTACTTTGATTGCACTAGATGAAAACGGGCCTACTCAATTTTAAGTTACAAAAATCTGTAGCTTATATTCATATCGCCAACTTGGGTTGGATTTTGCTTTACTTAGATAACAGTTGTGATACGGTTTCAAACATTAGATAATAATTTAAAAATATAACTTTTAACTTGTAATGTTAAGTGTAAGCCATGCACTAAGTGCATCGTGCAACGGCTGTATGACTAAAACATTGCTCACTGTGTGTGTGGTTGCCAGACGTGATGACAGTCTTTTACTCGTCAGCCAATGTTTTTTTTAGTGATTCAATAGGGAAATAACCAGAAAACCGTCAGCCGACGAGTAGAAGACTGTCATCGTATCTGGCAACCACACACACCGGGAGCAATTGGTAGTCATGCGACCGTAGTACATCCGTCGCATGACGTAGTGAGTTCCCGACTTTAGGTATCCTGAATTAAAGCATGATTTATTTACCAAGATTAGTTTTTAGTTCTACCATTAGCCTAATGATGTTAGTGTGGCCACCAAGAGCGGCCCAATGCACTGGTGTGTGGCCCTTCTCATCTGTCCTACTTAAAACCTCTGGGCCTTCTTCTTCCATTATCTCCTGGACACGTATAAGAAATCTGCAGAATAAAAATGAATATTGGATAATAATAATATAATTTAAATAATCAATCCTGAATAAATTAACTATTTGAAGTAAAACAACTTTGTCAGGCATGGGAAAACATTTAAAACATAAATGTAACAGAAATAATAATTTATACTTCTAGACTACAGAATTTACGTACCTCAAGAGTAAATTCTGTAGTGTAAAAATATTAATTATTTCTGTTAGAACTACGTATGATTCTCCATTTTTAAAAATAAATGTGTTTTACTGAATTAGTATGTTAGGGCATTGGCACAGAGCTGATTATTAGGTCCATGGAAAATCAGGCCCAAGATGATCAGACCCTTTCGTTGAATTTAGGGCCACTTAGACTTAAACATGTGGGCCCAATCTTATGGGTGTGACTGTCTGTATTCTTGATCGTCTGTGGGCTCAATTGTCTGTGAGCCTGAATTATCCATGGGCCTGAATTGATCATTTGCATTTGCCTGAACTGAAAAACTTGAAATTATTCATCAACCACTTGCATAGCAATTAGAGTTATACAATATTCCACCTTGATCATTATAATGGATCTTTAATAATTAGATATGTTTATTAACTTGCCTGTAACTTGCCTGTAACTTTTGGGCCGGAAAAAAGCAAAATGCTTATATGGCCCAAATCTAAAAAAAACTAAGTTGTAGTTGGTGGCACATAATATTGTAAGGTGTGAGTTGAAGCACACGATAGTTACATTGATTTAGACGTTAAATTTCTTTGGGTGGTTTTTTCATATCTCGTTTAAACGTGACTTGAACAAATTTAAAGATGTACCTTTCACAACAGAGGCAGGAAGGTTATTCCCTGGTCTAAAAAAAAAAAGAGTATATTTAAGAGAATCCAAACAAAACTTGCTTTTGTAGATTTTGAACGGGTGACCTCTTGTTTTGTTAGAAATTGCTAAATTAAAAAAGTCTGAAATTTCAATTTTGGTATGACTATGAAAAATGTTAAAAACTTGAATCATAACCTTCTGTACTGTAAAGTGGGTAGCCCAAGCTCTCTCAGTCTCTGGTTATAAGGAAGACCTTTAATAAGGGGAACTAGTTTTGTGGCTCTGCATTTAACTTTTTCTAAAGCTGGTACAGGTGACATAGTGCGGGCTCTAAATGCAACTGTTTCCTTCTAAATGTGGACGTATTAAAGACTTGTATAATGAAAGGAACATGTCTTTCTCCATATAGAGAAAAGTATGTTTGATAATACCAAGCATTCTTTGAGCAGTTGATATACAGGAATTTTTATTGGAGTTCTACGCTTTCATGTGTGATAAGTCACCAAACCAACTTTTGGTGTGCATGCAAAAATGTTACCTTGCTTCTGGCTTCATTCATCCTCCCTGGTTTGAAGCAGTCCATTACTAATTGATTTACTAAAAATATTTTTAATTGGCTACTTTTTTTAGGTCTTGTTCAATGAAGTGTTTAATGAAATGCGCCACCAGTGGATGATGAAGTTTTAGTGGCATGAGATTTGTCGTTAATATATAGACTTGTACAACAGTGAATGAACTTGGCTTGGGAATGGATAGTGCCGGACAACATGACGTAATGATTAACGTGCCGTATTTGGCTAATTAGGCCACTGAGTCAACCAATCAAAGGTTCTCATTTTCGAACCACGAACGATGCACTGAGAGAGCCTTTGCAAACAATATAGCGTATAATTAGGGCCTAGGCCTTGTGTTAGCTGATCGAGGTAAGCTTGATAACTTATCATAGGTGTAACTAGATAGGGCTAATACTATTTAATGGCAATCGTGAGATAATTAAGCTAGGCTAAATAACTACAAACAATATGTTTTAGCAGTCGATTGATTATGTGAAAAGGCCTAAACTTTATGAATCTACCGGCAATTGAACCAAGATTAGGTCTTGGTGTCAAAATGTTAAAAAGACAATCTACAGAAATGTAATTTTTCAGAATTTATTTGTTAGGCCCATAAAAAAAAATATTAGTTTATCACTCCCGTGCGCATCACTTTTGGGTAAATTCAGATTTTTTTTTTACTCATTTTACTATCCAAATATCTTGTTTTTATATTCACTTGAAATTCTTTGGATTTTCTTAACATAAATCTATATGAAGGATTCTTGAGCTCTCAATGATGCACAACTAGTCTTAGTAGGCTTACAAAAATGATCAATACGCCGAATACGGATGGTACGCTGGAATGGACTTCAAATTTCGCGACTCTATGAAAAATGACCCCAACATGACATCACTAAAACATTGGAGAGTCGGTTAAAAACAAAAAACCTCCCGTCCTCATCAGTTTTTATGCTTTGGTAGGGTGATACTGTAAACTATTATTTTTATGGGGCCTTAACTTTATCAGAATTTCAACACATTTTAAAATATGTCAAAAAAAATGCTTATTTTCCTCAAAAGGCGAGTTCATTCAAAATAATAAAAAAAATTATTATACAGTATGTAATAAAGCACTTCTTGTTATATGTGAATTGATGCATAAAAAGGTGTAATTTTGCCGCCTTGAAAAAAAAAAACACAGTGGCAAATGTCCTACTGTATGTACAGTAATTTCTAAGTGTTGATGGATAGGATTTCAGCTATGAATTTCAGACATTCTAAAAATGCCACAAATGTATATTGTCTTAAACACTAAAGTGCCTATCTTGGATGATTCAATTAAAAAACTAAAAAAAAGAAGAAAATGAGAGGATAGATTTTACAATCTCGGAATTTTAATTCAATTAAATAATTAAAAAACTCATATCACAGAAAATTAATGGATTTTAAAAAAATGTACATTATTTGATGCATCATGATGATGTTTAAATTCACCAATTTTGAATGTTTATGTTGCATATCTAGGCTAGTAAGCCTAGCCTAGGCCTTACTATAATTAGCTCGCCCTAGCTTCCTAGGCCTAGGGCCTAGGCCTCCTGACTTATTCAGGCCCTGGGCTTAGGTCTCTAGGCTAGGCTAGGCCGTATTCAAAGTTTTGGTTAACACAAAAAAAGAGGAATTTGCAAGTTTTGTTTAAATAATCATCGAACTGGGCAAGATCGACAATCACCGGCCCCTTCCCAGATCGTAGGAGCCAGACCATCCATCCATCGTCCCAGGCCGGCTCATGTCTAACCAAGGGCACCCAATATGTTCTTGTCTTGCCGTGAATGAAAGCTCACGACCCTTGCCTTTTAAGTTTTTCACTCGCTGGCTACGGCCTAGCCATGACTTGGCCTATACGTTCATTTTCACCTTACTTACCCAGATTTAATTGACCCAAAGATATCCATAACCTTCCGCGGTGCACCAGAGCATTTCCCCTTTTCATGATCTTTACAATCGTGCCCTGAATGATGTTCTTTTGCACTCATTTTGACTTAGATTCTACACTAAAAATTTACTTCAAACACAGTCGCGGTTGTTGCTGTGTAATGGAAGTTTGCTGTAGCTATGGTCGAAACAATACCAATAGTAACACAACAAAATCGTGCTGAACCGCAAATTCTCATAATTGTATTACTTTAATATTAAAAACATATTGGGGAGGGTTTTAATAAATTTATTCATGATCATTAATAGGCTTATAATTATAATAAATTGACTCCTCATTTGGAATTTTTAAATTCACCTAAATTGGTCAAATAAAATATAAGTGGCGTTTGCACGAAAAAAAAGAACCAAATCAATAGAGGTTAATTTTAATAAAACACTAGAACTTATTGCTTATACAGACAAACAGACAGACCAACGGACAAATTAACCAATGCAATGATGAACATACATTAGGCCTACTAAGAAACTTCTGCTTATATTGCTTGAAGGTTTGCATGGTGAGATATCAATAAACATATAAAGTTTGCGGTACACCACTAGTTGTAAGGTACTCAACGTTTCGATCGATGTGCTTCGATCGTCCTCAGGAGTGAGAGTGTGCTCCGTTTGATCGATGTGCTTCGATCATCCTCAGGAGCGAGAGTATACTCTCACTCCTGAGGACGATCGAAACACATCGATCGAAACGTTGAGTACCTTACATGTAGGCATACATGGGGTGTTGAGGGTGGGGTCGGGTTCCCCCTGTAGATCTACTATTAAAATAATTATTTTTCTTCATGTTTGACATACCGATTTATTTTCTCTTCTTCCTCTTTCATCTTTTCCTTTTTCTTCAACTCTTCTTGTTGTCTATGTTTCCTCAATAGTTCGTTTCTCTTAGCTGCTTCCTCCCTCGAGCATGTTGGCCATCTTAAACTTGATACCCATTCTTTGACCCAAATCGGTATGATGCGAAAGAAACAGCTTCTTCTGGGTTTTCTAGATTTTGACCGAGCCTTGGCACTGGCAACATTTTCTTCGAAAGTTTTAGGAGAATCTGGAAAATCAGTCCCAGATAAAGCCCTTTCCCAGTTAATGGGTCTCTTCTTCGTCGTGTGTGGAGACGATGGATCGGTGGCATCCATAAGCCTTGTTGGTGAGTCTAACGTGCCATCTTCAGATCTCTGTCCCCCAGGATCGCATTTGGCCTGATCATGGAGTTGGATACCTTCGAATCTATTTCGTAGAACACTGTTGGAGGGAACACTCATCTTGGCATTTGCCTAGTATTACTGCATTATGCTTGTACCGTAGATCTTCGTATGATTCTACTGACAGTGTAGCTGCTTTTACTCGACGGTTCACTGAACATTCTCAATAGCAGGTTGATCGGTATTGATCTATCTCCAGGATACTGAATGCTTTTCATATTAAACAAAAGGGCGCAACAAAAATAGAGCAGACGCACGTTAAAAACCGGTAATTATTGTTAAAAGAATGAATTTTCCTAAAATATCTCACAGAGCTGCTGTTTATACAAATACAAATAGTACTTAATTTCACCCTTGTTTTAAAGGAAATTACTATGTGAATATGAATGCATCGTTAATTCATAAATCATGGAATAACAAAAAACACTGGCATAACATTCAGGCCCGTATTTAAGAATTGTAATGGGGAGGTTCGACTTGGGACTATATGCGGAACTCCTTCAAAAATCCCACATGTACAGCCAAACCTCGTTATAACCATGTTATAACATAGGTCTACACATCAGGGGAGCAGCCAGAATTGAACGAAAGGGAGCGGGCAGACTTAGGCTGGGGTCCAGGAGCCGAAGGCCCGGCAAATTTTCGTTATTTTAGACGCTAAAACACATTAGAGTCCATCAAAATGTTCCGTTTTCCAGTTCAGCCTGTCTTGATTTCGAAGTTTAGACTTGTTAGCCGAGCGAATTTAAGCTGGGGGCTGGGGGGGGGCGCCGAGGGGCCCCAAGTGGGCAACAAGGGCCCCGACAAAATTGCGTTATTTTACATGCTAAAAGACACATTAAAGTCCATCAAAATATCTTTTTTTCATATCCTTTTTAAGTTCAGCCTGTCTTGGTTTCAAAGTTTAGACTTGCGAGTGAAGCGAGCAATTTATTTAGTCTGGAGGACAGGGGCTATAAGCTAAAAGACACTTAACCTGTAATAGGCTAAGTGTGGACTTCAGATTTCGGATACATTTGCGCTATTTGGTCATTGAGCGATGTCATCTTTCAAGTGATTGGCCACGGTGCCTACATGCAGGCACGGTGACCTGTTTTATGCGGGCTGTTTTTACTGAGTTTTACCCTGAAAATATTAGCCCACTTTGCGGAAATCCGCCTCCCGGGGGAGGGGGTCGTCCGCAACCCTCCTAAATACGGGCCTGAAAATCTGTGAAATGTTTGTCGACCTGTCTATGTTGCATTCGGTTGCATGCTAAGTTTATTATGCTCGTTATCGAGATCTGATAGTCTCACTAGTTTTAAAAAGTCAATTACATCGGTTTGTTGTTCGGTCTATTTTGCGATCGGTTCCTACGTTTAATACGCCCGTTATCGAGATCTTTCATTGGCTTCAAATTTAGAAGTCAAGTTTTTTTTAATGATGTCTAATTGGTTAATTTGTCGGTTTGTCCCTTTTGCTATCGGTTTCCACTACGTTTAATATGCCCGTTATCGAGATCCCATTGGTTTCAAAATTAGAAGTCAATTTTTTAGTGATGTCTTCCGTACATAGGTTTGTTTGTCGTTTTCCACTACGTTTAATATGCCCGTTATTGAGATCTGATGGTCTCATTGGTTTCAAAGTAAGATTGCAGTTTCATAGTGACGTCTGCCAGCAATTTGTCATTCGGTCTGTCTGTCGGTCCCCTCTACAATAAGTTTATACGTTTAATATTTCCGTTTTCGAGATATTATGGTCCCCATTAGTTTCAAATTAAGTAGGCAATTTTAGTGATTTCTAGTTACTTTTCCATTCATAAGTTTGTCGCTCATTCCACTATGCGATCGTTTCCATTTACGTAAATTTGTGTAATTTCTTCAAGTTTAACAGCTCAAATGGCTTCAACGGTTTCTCTTATACCCTGAATCTTTGGCTAAATAATTATCCCGACAATTGTAATAATTGTATAAGACTCAGTGACAGGTCCTGACTCCCTCTTCAGCTTAAAAAAGAAAATAAGCCATTTCACGGTTTCAAATGCGCATAGGCGTTGCTAAGGTCAAAACACACACACGTCCAAGCAACCAATCGCAAGTCATGGTTGTGCATCTTTGTATTACTTGACCTGGCTTCACCATGGTAACGAACATGCCCAATTGAAACCGTAAAAAGGGCTTATTGTACTACATGCACGAGCCTGCAAAGACTGGCATTGAGTAAGTAGAGGTCAAGTAGCAAGAACGTTTTTTTTTTGTTTTTGCTTGTAGATTGAAAACCGATGACACATCCACCTCCGTTGGGAGTTTAAATTTCCTGACACCCACAACCCCACACCCCCTTAAAAAAAACTAAATCCGCCACTGAGTAGTTGTCCAGAAATTGGAACTACAGTAAAAGAATTAAGAAATGTCGAAATAAAATACAGTAATGGGTGGTTACAAATATCACGAAAGCGACCGAATTTTCAAAAATTGTGCGCATTTTTAAGCCTTATTTAAAACAACAGACAAATAAAGAACTTGTACTCAATTGTATTGCCTCAATAATACATTTGTATTATTTTCATATTATGCATAATTATTTATATTCTCAAATTAAGCAATAATTATTTAAATTTTAACTTAACTCTATCATGAACTTAAAATCAAGAAACTGAAAAGGTTAAATTTATTATCGCCCAGCAAAATTAAATTTAAGCTTACCACAATCCTAAATAATGGAATTGTACAGGGTAGGTGACCATATACCGTCACCCAACAAAATTACAGTCAACCTTCTCATTTACGAACTTCTCATTTACAAACCTTATATTACAAACACTATTCAGCCAATTACTACGTAATTTAAATAAAGGTTAATTATGATCATCTGATAGTTTATTGATGATAATTCTTTTGATTTGCATTTTTCACCTGGTTCATTCAAACAGATAAGATTGCATCTACGAAGATAAATAAATAGACACAAATAACTGTTTTATAAGCCTTATTTTATCAGCTTTCGTGAACAATGTCTGCTTTCGTGTCGATTGGTGAGTTGCCCTGAGTGGAAAATCGTTGAAGTTGATGAAAATGGTTGAAGTCGATGGAAATCGTTGAACGTTGATGAAAATCGTTGAAAGTTGATGAAAATCGTTGAAAGTTTTTGAGAATCGTTGAAAGTTGATGAAAATCGTTGAAAGCTGATGAAAATCGTTGAAAGTTGATAACAATCGTTGAAGTTGATGAAAATCGTTAAAGTTGATGACAATCGTTGAAGTCGATGAAAATGGTTGAAGTTGATGAAATTTGTTAAAAGCTGATGAAAATCGTTGAAAGTTTATGAAAATCGTTGATGTTGATAACAATCTTTGAAGTTGAACCTGTCAACTTCAACGGTTTTCAACTCAACGCAACTCAACGATCGACTTGAAAAAAAACGCTTTACGTACATTCTTATTAACAACTTCCAGACCGAGGTGTGTAAATGAGAAGATCGGCTGTATTGTAAATAATTGAAGCTTTACTTGAACCCATGGTACCAGTACAAAGTATAGTATGCGTTCGGTCCATTCACCAAAACTAAGATTAAACAGGTTAGATAACATAGTAGGAAAATCACGAACCAGCATGACAAATAAAATAAAAGAAAACATTCTTGCTGTTTTCAACTTAGATTTACAAAGCAAAAGTTTAGTTCTTTTATATAGGCATAATACTTAAATTAAATATAAGTGTTAATAAAACAAGAAGGTACTGATAAGGGAACATGCCAGCATTCTTGTTGTTTTCCACCTCTTAGATTTACAAAGCAAAAGTTATTTTTTTATAGGCATAATACTTGAATTAAATATAAGTGTTAATAAAACAAGAAGGATAATGGAACATGTCAGGTTTCTTCTACTGCAGTTATGGCAGTAATGCAATTTAGCTGACTAAAACGCATTGTAAGCTATAACTATAAAACTTCATTCATAGATTACTGCAGTAACTGCATCGATAATTTTATAAATCGTTCTTTGGATTTACCATGGGCTTATAACTGTACTCTCAGCCCTTGGTTTTACTACAGTAACTTCAGTAGAATTCATTTGACACGGTCTCTAAAACATTTGTTCGTATTACAAATAAAAAAAGACGAAAAAAACAAAAAAAAAACACAGATTTACAATATCAGATTTAGGAACATCTAACAAATAACAGCAATTAAAAAACTGATCGTTATTCTTAGAATTTCGCGTTGGGTGCGACTTGAACTATTTAAAGGTGCAGTCAAACCGAAAATCGGAGAACGATTTCTGTGGACGTCCACGCCAATCTTAAACCTGCCAAGTCTCACGCATTGATATTTTTTCTCACGCATTAGCAGAATTCTCACGCATAGACAGTAATGGACATAGACAATATTAAATCAAAATACGGAAAATCCGGCACGAAGCAATGGTAATCCGGACGAAAACGGTAAACAAATTAGTAAAATTTCTTTTTTTGCATGTAGAAATATAGTTATACACTAAAATAAACATAATATTGATGGCCGACCTTTTCGGAAATAAATGTTCAGAGTGTAAAAAAAAACACCTTTAAATAAATACAGTATTGATGGTCGACTTTTTCGAAAATAAATGTATGAAGTAAAAAAAAATCTTTAGATAAATATAATTTTGATGGCCGACATTTTCGAAAATAAATGTTGGGGTAAAAAACAAAATCCATTACCCACATCTTAAAATCATTACCTTAAAGAAACTTACTGAAAAATCTGGTTTAGGAAAAAAAAAAATCAGTAATTTACAGGAATGAAAAGTTAATATAATGGAATGCATTATTTTATTGAATGAAGTACCTTATTTATTCGAATATACGCACGGGGCGTTTATTTTTAGTGAAGTGTTTTAAGTTATAGCAGGGAGGTGTAAAATAATTTGTAACACCTCCCTGGTTATTGTGCTTATTCGGGAATGAGGCGCTCACTTTTTACGATTCAAATATGTATACACCAATATGACAGGCCTACGTTTAAAAATAGTAGTTATACAACAAACAACGATAAACATTGCTATATAATAAATAGGACAGCAATGATGGTATTTTATTTTAACTCAAGAAATTCACTGGCAAAAACTGAATAAAGGTGAACAAAATCTGGAAGTCCAAAAGTTCTGCGGTCGCTTACGGGAGGTTGTCGCTTACTTGAGGTACAAAAATGCACTAATTAGATAGGAAAAACAGGGTTTTCAATCAATCAATCAATCGATCAATCAACCAAGCGATCAATCAATTAATCAATCAATCGATCGATCAATCAATCAATCAACCAAGCGATCAATCAATCATGCGATCAACCAATCAATCAAGCGATCAATCAATCAATCAATCAATCAATCAATCAATCAATCAAGCGATCAATCAATCCATCAATTAATCAAGCCATCAATCAATTTATCAATCAATCAATCAATTGATCAATCAAGCGATCAATCGGTCAATCAATCAATCAATCAATCAATCAATCAATCAATCAATCAATAAATAAATCGATCGATTGATTGATCAATCGATCAATCAATCAAACAATAAGACGGGAAGTTATATAGCACTGTCGAGCCAGCGCTAAAAACCCCCACATAGCATCCAGAGACGGATCCAGCTAAAGGAGAGCGAGGCGCATTATTTCCGATGTGGGGAGGGAATGTTCTGCATTTTAAGGTTATTTGTCCCATTTTATGTAATATCTGACATTATTTTTTGGTAAATTTTAAGGGGGGGGGGGGTGGGGCACATAATATAAGGGGGCGGGAAGCCAGTTGAATTTGAGAATGAGCGGAAGGGGTTAGAGCCGGATGTGCCCCACCCATTAAATGCGCCCCTGGAATTTGTATTTTAACCAATGCCCTGTAGTTTATTCGAATAAACAGGGTACGCTAATTATTTTTCTTCAATTAGTCCCCAAATTTCTATTGGCATCTATTTTACATTGCATAATACAAATCTAATACAATTTTTCATATAACATAATTGATCTGTATGATCTCCCAAAAATAATCTCGCACATACAATCACACAGCACAAGTGTCAAAACTAGTAAAAAACACTGTTACATAGCGTTTGCTACAAATAACAATACAGTACAATCACAAGGCCGAAAATAATTTGTTGTATTGCCCAAGTTCGACCGATTGAAAGTCGAAAAAATCAGGGTCGGCATTTAAAAAATAAAATTCACACCACCCGATTTTGTTGGCATAAGTTAATCCAGAAAGCTGCAAGAATCACATTAAGTTATCCTGACAATTAAGGATCAAATTGCAGAAAATAGAGGTTTATGAAAGATTCCTGGCCGACACATGAATCATGGGCAAAACACAATATTTTAATAATATAGTTTCAGCAAAAGGTATTTGTTATCTCCACTACTCAATGTGAACTAAGTACCTGACTTGAAGTGTACCACTGTGAACCAGAAACGATTTGATGGGTGGGGGTCCAAACTATCAAATTAATTTGACAAAAAACTTGAATATATCCATTTATGGTAATGATATTTCTATGTATGGACATGGTGTGACATCATCATGACCATGAGTATGTCAAAGTTTTTTTCAAAGAAAATTTGATAGTCTGGACTGAGCTTTAAGCTCAATCCAGACTATCAAATTTATTTGACAAAAAACTTTGATGATACCCATATATGGTAATGATATTTCTATATATGGTGACATCATCATGACCATATATAGGCATATCATTTTTTTTTGTCAAAGAAAATTTGATAGTCTGGACTGACCTTTATCTTTCGATATACAAAATGAATTAACTGTATTCAGTTTGAACATTCAACCATCCAACCTAATCCATGTTTGGTGCCACACCAACCACGTATCAAACCACATGAAATACAATAGTCAATATTTGATGTGAACACACCGTCAACGATTTTACTAACCACCAGACACCAGGGCAATGTGAACCATGGTCATTGATAGATTAAATTGATTATTAACGATGGTACCGTATTTTAAATAATAAGAGTTACATAAATCAGGCATTGTTTTCTAAAAATTGCAGGTGTACTGCAAATTGCACTCATCAATAAATTCACATATCTTATAGGTGTGCTGTTTGTATCTTAATGTGTAGAAATTTACTTTTAAGTGTGCTATGGATAACCTCAATTATCGGACCTCTAGGCAGTTTGTAAAACTATACAATATTAACATTTTGACCAATCATTAATTAAAAAAATCATGTTTATTAAAGTGTGTTCAATTTAAGAACCATGACCTCAAGGGCATTTTAGGTGTGCCCTAGGCAAGTGATCACACTCAATCGCCGCAAAAGGCAATGCCTGATAAATTGCACATCAGCATAAAAAATGCGGTGGTACTGAATGCTATTTCTGTAATGGTTAGTGTTCCTAGATAACCCAACGCTAACCTCAAGCATCACTGCAGAGAAAACCTCCATTACCGGACCTCTAGGCACTAAAAATTTTAACTTTTTTACGAATCATTAATTAAACATTATTAAAATATGTTCGATTTATGAACCATGGATTTTGCTAACTGAACACAAGACTGATGTAAACCATGACACCCCCATAACCAGTACAAGGGCATGTGTACTTTATTTTATTGTAATAAAAAATATAAAGTTGATGAATAAGTTTGAATTGAATTGTAATTAAATTGAACCAGTACAAGGGTGATTAGTTGAGATAATTACTAGTAAATAGCAGATTTACAACCAATAGACCAAAACCAATATTATTTAATGAATATGGGTCATAGTTAATGTTGTTATTGGTTTTTAACTAATAAATTATTGTGCCAATTACTGATTAAGTGAACCAACACAGCAACATTAACATTGTGTTTGAGTATACAAAACCTGTTTGAATAACCTTTCCTGTCATGTCATGAAACACCATTTTAATTGGTATACATAAAGTTAATAGTTTGATGAACATATGAAAACAGATTTGAATACAATGTTGACAAATTTTTTGTGAAGCACTTTCAAATTCAGCCATTGTGAACTGAGGTGGGGCATAAATAAGGCACTAGATACTCGGAAATGGCACTATTTTGCAATAATTAAAACATTTTAAGGAACACAATTCAGACATGACTATGTCAATTGAAATGATAAAAAAACATCCATCACCTCGAATCATTGTAGATCTGAGGTGCAAACTTTTAGAATAAGGCAATTCTAGATGATATGAATGGCAGTGCACTAATATAAAATTATACATTCAGTTTTAAAGTTACTGAAATAAAAAGTTACAGTTATTGAAAAATAACATATATTAGCAATTAACTATAAAAATGATAATGCCATTGTAGTTACTGTAATATTAAAAATCCAAGTTATAGTCCCTAGATGTTATTTTTATTTTAAATTTTAAATACATTTTTATGGGCCACAAACAGATCTCAATGCACTCTAATCATTGTAATATCGGCATTACATTCTGATGAAAGAATATGAACATCATGTTTTTAGTGAAACAAAACAACAGAAATTTATTGGCATGATTAATGAAATCATGTTCTTAAAATTTAATTGTGATAAACTGACTGCAGTGGTAACAAAATATATACTGTTTTAGTATTATACATAATAACTGTTAAATTTACAAAGCATACCAAATAATAAAATATTCTATTAATATATATGGTCTAATTTGGCAGTTAGAAATTGGCCTTAAAATAAATAAAGAAATGATAATGGTTTAAATTATTAAATGCAGCTACATAAGTAAATTCATACGATAATACTGGGATAATAGAT
>JAOTQE010060615.1:0-18713 GCA_025631205.1 Nesometra sesokonis | reverse complement strand
CAGTGTTCTCCCAATCATAAAATTTTAACTGGTAAATTTAGTGTAGATGGACACACGGTGTGGGGGGGGGGTGGGGGGTACCACGATGAATGAACCCGAAAGGATATAGGAAATAAGCCTTGAATAACAAGATTGGAATAGGATTGAAATGCTTGCATCAAAATTCTTTCCAGGCTTAGTCTTAAGCTTTTAGGCCAAAAAATTCATGATGCTCTGTAAACTGGGCCCAGTAATTTTTTAACCTTGCAAATTTTACCCGTTCGGGCGTAAATTTTAACCGGTAAATTTGACGGCTAAACCGGCGTCGGGAGAACACTGCCCTGAAATTTGTATATAATTCATATGATTAAATGGATTTGTAAATGGATTGTGAAAGACAAGTTTTTATGGAAAGACAAGATCGCGGCTAATAAAATCGAAACGGCTTTGTATTCGAGACGTGTGAAGGCTGAAAATGGCCTTCATAATTGACAGACTTCCGCATCTCACCTTACCACGTCATCATTTCAAAAGCTCGCTGTTCATTCATTTCAACATGGCTTTCATTGTCTTTAAAACCTCATTTCTCAAAGTTTTTCTTTATACATTGGATATTACGTATTTTCATTAAAAATCACATTTGGTGCAGTGTTCCAATATTTTTTACGGTATGCACCAGAAGCCTAATTTTTGTTCTCCATTTTTTCGTTTTTTTTTTGTTGACAATTTGTTCAGGGTTTAACACCTAATTTTTTTCCCTAATTTTAGGCGACTGATTACATTCAAAGCACATTTTTAACTGAGCAGACAGAAACCATTAAACAAATTTCGGAGCACTTGGCCAACTTGAAGCGTGGTGGATCTGGACTTGGAGAGTATCTGTTTGATAAAGAAACGCTTGACCAAGACTAAATTTGACAGATTGGAACATTTGCTGGTGTTTGCATTCAGCAATCTCAGTTAATTGGTGTTAGTATCAGTCAGTTATCATGCTGTCCTATTATGCTTATATTCAGTTTGAAATTTGTAATGTCAATGCTTTTTGGTGTGTGCATATTTTATAAACTATCTGGTGCTTATTCATAACATTCAAATACCCTTGATAAAATCTGTGTGTGCTAGTTACCAAATATTTTCTATGCTAGTATTATTTTTTTATACCAGAGCTAAAAAATGCCAGTACAAAATACCATTTGGGTAACCATATTTAAAAAAAGAACTGTACAGTACTGTAAAGTTGTGTATTACTATACTTCTTGCCAACAACCCATACCTTGCTTTATCAATTTCAAAATAAAACTTTGTATTTGTTAATAAATAGCTTTGATTAATTACAGTATATTGATTGTATAATTAGAGAAAACACTAAATTTATATAGCTATGGAGTAAAGCCGGGCACTCGCTGCGTCGTGCAACGATCATACAATGGTCGCAGACTAAACCGTCGCTCCCTGTGTGTGTGGTTTCCAGACGCGATGACAGTCTTCTACTTGTCTGCCGATGGTTTTTTTTTTTGGTGATTCAACAGGGAAATCACTAATACAACCATCGACCGACGAGTGCAAGACCTTTTTCGCATCTAACAACCACACACACACAGGGAGCGACGGTTTTTGAACCATTGCACAACGCAGTGAGTGCCCGGCTTAATGCAAAACTATATGGTTTTGTAGTTTTAACATTTAGAAGTCAAAGTGATATTAAAGTTTATAATAATAATACTACTACTACTAATAATAATATTTTTGTCCAATATTACTGCAGTAACTTAAGTAAACTTAACAGTAATAGATTACTGCAGTAACTGAAGTAGAATAATTATAACATGGTGCTTAGTCTCATTATGAGGCTTAAGGAATGGAGCATGATCTGGCAATTAGCTTTTAAGATGATAGTGTAAGGATAGTAATATAAATCCACCTTTTAAAGAAATAAATTTTGAATACCACTCCCACTACTGGGTTAAACTAAAACTAGAAAAGTCAACATGTATGTCAAGTGATGCCATTTTTCACCACTACAATGCACATGAGAAATTTTTGTTAATTATAAAGGGTATTAATAACTGCATATGGACATAGTGCGTGAAATGTGTACCTGGTAATAAGGTGTTCCTATGTCAGACACCCATTAATTTGACCTTATGACATTGACTTTTATTGTTAAAAACCTTTTTATATATTTCAACAAAAAGAACATTTGATAACTGAATTAAATAATGTCGATAGATGACGTTTTTAAATGTATAAACAATTGTAAAATGCGTGTCATAGACTTTAAGATCATGTAGCAGCTGCTTAAGTTTAAGCCTGCCTCTAACTAATGGTATATGGGCCTATTAAATTGTTAGGCCTAATGCTGGCAGGGTATAAACCACCAAAATAATTTGTGCTGAATGAATCATGTTGTATTTGTGCATAGGGTTTATCAATTTTATGATAAGAATCTAGTTTTTAGAACTGTATGTTACTCATACCATTCATGAAATGACCAAAGATTGCTTTCAAAATAAATAAAATTAAAAACATGTCAGATTTTTTAATATTTTATAGCAAATATATTAGTGTAGTGTAAATTTAACAATGCAGTAACTAGTGTATGTGTGTAAAATGCAGATTAAACTGAACATAATGGAAAAATAATGACCTCTAATCTGATTTAACTGTGCAATTGATGTTATTGTTCCAATATTCAGTGCCACTGTGGGTTCAACATAGGTTAAGCTTGTGGATAGTTAACTTGATTGACTTAAATACAGCAGCAAAAAATAAACATCAAACTAAAAAAGCTGCAAAATATACTATGAAATTATCATTATTGTTACGCATGAAGAGAGGACATCAAATTGAAAATGAAATACAGAAAATCCAGTCAATATTTTTTTTATAATAATGCTTAATTTGGAATAGGCTGGCCTAATGGTTAATTTTTGTGCAAGAAAGTCATATTGAATTTAATTTTGCACAATGAAATCTATACAAACGTAGGCCGTGTTTCCGCAGAAACAAAATGTGATAAATAATTTTTAAAATCTGATAAAATTGCTGCATAAACGGGTGTTTAACATACTATAACGAAAAAAAGATAAAACTAAACCAATGTCTAAAATAAGATGCAGAAATGAAAATAATATTTCACAGTATGACATTCTCTTTTGAAATTTTATTTGAAAAAAGAGCATTCATTTATTAATAATTATATTTAAATGTACAACGCACATACAAAACTACTTTTAATTAGTATACAGACCTCACATACAAAACTACTTTTAATTAGTATACAGATCTCACATACAAAACTACTTTTAATTAGTATACAGATCTCACATATTTCACTGTCCTCCCAATTGAAAAATTTATACTGGTAAATTGTCCAAAAAACAAGGCTTGTCAGGCATGTCTTTTGGGTTGGTTTTGGCCCTACCCCAAATATCTACATATAGGCCTCTATGAGCATTCCTGTATTGCTAAAGAGGAAAGAAGGGTAAAAAATAAAAGAACCAAAATTATATCATACTTATTTTTCAATAAACAACAATCTTTACTGGTAAATTTAGAACATTTATAATTAAATCATTGTTAAATTGTGAAATAGATCATGTTACTAAAGACTGTATTACACAACCTTGCCATCAATCTACAGTATTTCAAGTAAAACATTGAAAACAATATATTTAGTTAAGCACATTGACTTAAGTAAGGTTATAAAGTCTTTAAATTGTTTAATTGAATATGCTATGTACCCCAATTTAATTTTGACAAGCAGAAAGAAAAATCCTTATTTGTAATAATATGGCCTAGTTTGTGTAATAGTTGTATTGCAATAGAAACACACAACAAAAAGTTACCGTGTACACACTGTCTTTAGGTTACTATATAGGCAAATTACAACTACATTTACCAGTTGTTTGTCATTGCAAGCTAATACAATTTATTTTTTCTGGTCTTTGGTGGGGGCTGGGGGCCTAAGACTGTTAATCTCACACCCTTAAATCTTCTCCTGATAAGCATACATTTGTTTTATTAGATGCAACAGGAGCTTTAGTGAACTTATAGTCAAGACCAGAAAGGTCCAGCTTTAGCAACTCTAAAAGATTTATGTTGATAGGAATTTGGAAATTAAAGCTGATAAGCAAATAGATGCATCAACAATTAAAATACACAGAAATGTGTTGGGGATTCAATATTAATACGTTAATTGTTCACATATTTATACTTGTATTATGTACCTTCTCATCCAACACTTAATCAGTGAGCCTTTCATTTTTCATAACAATAATACTACTATCAGGTTTATTCACTTTTATTGCTTGATTCCTTTTTAAGGCACTAATGACGTCCCATACTCACTTACTTTAGTTTCACCGTAAGGCCTGAGAAAAAAAAAATCCCTAGGCCTAGGCGACGTGATGGACAATTGTAATAGGACAAAATTACATTCGTGAGAATACTTTTCGGGTATAATTTGTCTCTCAAATGGTGCTTAGGCTTTGAGATCGTTCAATCGGAAAGGAAGCATTTTGGTTGGTCGATCGTACTGTAAACATTATTTTGAAACGCCCATATGCCAAATACGGCCTGGTCAAAATAAGTCTTTCTTGCGAATTGTCTCGCTTGAATCGTTTTAACGGGCATTACGGCTAAACTAAAATAAGTGAGTATGGGACGTAAATATCGCCTTAAAAGGGATCAGGCAATAAAAGTGAATAAACCCGACCGTAAGGCCTGTGAGGCAGGCTATGTTAGGTTACATTGTCAACATCACACCCCATGTGAATTCCAGGTTATCCTATAGAGGGCAGTATACAGAATAAATTGAGCTCTGCTGGGTTTAATTAGTTGCTGAACCATACAAGGTGACCATTATGTTTTTAGTCTTGATTCGGTACTCAACTTTCCTGAATCCTGCTTGATCAATGTCTTTCCACGTTTCACGATTCCAATGGCAGTTTTCCGAAAATCTTACACAGAATGGCGTTAAAATGAGTTGCATGAGAGCTCTCCACGTTCCCTTCTCTGCAGCAACATGCTCAACAAAGTAAAATTTACCACCCTGAAATTGCAATAAATCAATGCTGTAATGCTATCACAAAAAAGCCAGATTTAAAAAATGAAAATGTAAGCAATCAAATTCAACAGACAGCATAGCATTCAGTAAGATTTTTTTTAGCTCTGACTAGACAGAGCACTAAATATATATAAAAATTTGTCTATAAAATGAAAATATTCAGCAATCATCAGACAAGAATTGATCCATTAACATGCCCCAAGGCCTTTCCGGACATCTAAGGATAAAAATTTCCCTGGGGAGCATGCCTCCGGACCCCTTTAAAACTTTGACTCTCTACTTGTTTCCCTTCCGCAACCCACGCCCTTTTTCCAAAAGTCTGCATCTGCTTCTGTAAAGTACAGTTTTATGCTTAACTAAAACTCGTTACAGCCCAGGTCATGTTTCTGCAGCATAAAAAATTGTCACATATATTATAGGATTACAACTATCTAGTGAAAGTCCAAATGGGTAAACTAATTCTAACAGGCTAAACAAAATTATCTGATAATGATCTTATTATGTGGAGTCAATTTTAATATTGGTTGACCAAGGTCAACCAACCCAGAAGAAACAAAGAATTAGGCCTATGTTCTCTACAGAGTTTCGCAGTTACATTTTTAAGCTTGATCTAATTGTATAGTCAATTACCTACATATAAAACAAAATTCCAGCAAAAACAAAAAACGTGCTCTTTTGCATTGTTACATTCATAAAAATTAACCATAGCATTTGGTCAGGATTAGAGCATAGCAATCAGACCAGAGTTGAAAAAGGGGCTAGTCAAATTTTGTTTACTTTAGTCTGCAGGGGCGCTTGGGGAGGGAGTTTTTACCCCTCCCCCAAAATTTTGAGGAGAAAAAAAACATTTTTCTAGTAAAAGATTCAGCCATTGTTACTAATACAGATAGTATTCAGCTTCGCACAATATGTTGCAATAGCTTTTAAAATTACTCTATAAAGGTCACCAATGAGCCAAATTTATGGAAATTTGTCGGAAACCAGAAGTTGACACTCATTACAGTGAGCATCTTGGGGTGACATTTTGTATAAAGTAAGTAATTTTTCCACATTGCCCAGCATGGGTGGGGAGGGGGATCTGGGCGAGAGAGGGGGTCCTGAGACAATTCCACAAGCTTTTAATGGTTCTAGCGGCCCACCAAACCCATGTCTAAAATCCTCTCAGTCCTTCAATTACTTGAAAATAAATTGAAATGTGTGCCATTTCTGAACATTCAGAGACGCCTCATTCTATCATTTTCTCACTTAAAGGAGAAATCCGGCATTGACATTTCTATTGATGTACCTATAGAACAATTAGTTGACATTACTGACAAAATTTAACAACACTTGACAATGAATAAAGGAAAACACTTTCCAAAGTAGGTTTTAAATAAAAATGTGGGTCTACTACTTATATTATACAACGCTACAGATTAGGAAAATTACAGATTTTCTAAAGGTTGAGTTTGAAAACCATATCAAACGTCAAAACTTCAAATTACCTGTTCTAATGTGAATTAGTTTGATCTTTCCATTTATGCGAGTTATATTTGTAATGTGATTTTGGTTTTCAAGTTTAACCCTTTCAAAATCCTATTCCTATTCTTTAACACTGTGTAATATGAACAGTATAGACCCACTTTTGATTTGGAACTCGCTCTACAAGGTTTTTCAGCAATATCTCATTCAAATGTTGTGAAATTTTATCTGTTAGGCACAGGTCACAACTAATTCTTTTACAGATTTATCAATAGAAATTTTAATTTCCGGAGTTCCCCTTTCAGTCCATCATGATGAAGCTGAGGTTATTGCTAGCTTTCTACAGGTCCCTGAAGGGAGCAGATCACCAACACCCCAACAACCTCCCCATCACCCTGACACAGGTGTTGTCAGGGGTAAACCTGCCTTGTAGCGTATTGTCAAGTTGCCAATATACCAAACAGCCTAAAAAAGTATGCAAAATACAGAAAATACATTTTTTTCTTGTCAAATTGAAAAACTGGAACACAGCCACCTCCCTGGCCCACCTCAACCTTGCCCTGCCTGTTGCCGGTGTTTGGAAAGTCCTGCCACCACCACTGCAAGTTAATAGTGCACCGTCCTTCGGATGAGGTATTAAGTCATTGGTCCATCACACCTCATGAGCATGTTAAAGAATGCAGTTGGCCTACTCTTCCTAGTGTACCATGGGGTAAGAAAATAGCATATTTCAATCCACATGTGCCAACTTACTTGTTTTAAGACACGTTTAACTTCACTAAGAACTGCTGAAGTATTTGACACTGAACACAGTGTTAATGTGCAGACTACAACATCAATTGAATGGTCAGATATATGACCACTCATATCTTCACCATAACATTCAACGAACGGTTTCACATCCACGTGCTTATTAATTCGCTTGTTCTCTTCAAGATAGTGGTTAAAATTTGGGTTCGGGTCTAACGGATAAACAGTGGTACCCTTTGGGTAAAACTTTAAATTAACTCCAGATCCTACGCCAATTTCAAGAATGGAAAGATGTTCAACTTGCAAACTGTTGGCTACGTCTGACAGGTCCCCGAACAATGTGCGTTTCAACCTCTCCATCGTTTTCTCCACCATCGGGCTGAACCAACGGGAAACACAATAGGCGAATACTTTGCGGGAGTAAATTCTCCAGACTAAACTTAGTAATTTTAAAGCAACTATTGTACCTATAACATAAATGATAACTTTTTGATTCATATTCAATTCGGCCATAACTTTCCAAATCCAAACAATCCTAGGCCTAACCGAGACTCCCCGAGTAAAAAGATTGTTCCAATGTTTAGTTTTATTTTTGTACTTTACGAAGTCACTCAGGCGTGAAGTTTAGCGCCCCCTTTCGAATACAAAAGTGATTAATCATCAACGATTATAGAAGGTTATTCTTTATTTTTACTAATTTAGACGCTAAAAGCGTCATAAACAGCTTTTAAAATGTCTGTCTGTCTGTCCCTGCCTGTCGGTCTGGTTACGCACGTTTGTGACTGTTTAGGTTCTTTCCATATAATACTTATAATAACCGGCATTGTATGTATGGGTGTCAATTTAAATATTTACGAGATATCAACCAATTAATTATTAACAGGTAACGGGCTACATTACAATTAAAATTGAAATAAAATATCGTTATAAATACACTTAAAACCTTTTACTTCGTTGTTAAAACTGTATACAATATATTTTTTTAATCTAGAATAATGCAAATTGCGACAAACGCCTCAAGCTACACAAATCGCCAACTCATACCCAGGGTACACGCTCTACGACTATGCGCCTCAGGCGTAGTCGCAAAAATGTGAAATTTGCATAGCAGATGATGTTAATACTGTACTATCAAACCAAGCACGACGAAGAATCGATTCATTTGGCCGCTGATCAGTTTTGTATAGTTTTGCCGCAATATAATCTTCAATTACCTTTTATAGGCCTATTTAGGCGCGGTTGATGGTTGGTGTGCAGTGTATATACCAACAGTTGGTGACATTGACCAACTACTGCAGCTAGCCTAGGCCTGGGTCACTTTAAAAGTAACTGTATTTTACACTTCAAATAAAATATTAATCTGATGCTTGAACGCATTACCAACTGAAGGATTATCTTTCTTTTATTTATACTATGCGTTTATAATTTGTTAGATAAAATTAATTGAAAAACCTCAGCTTCTCTATGATGATAGGCTGAAGTGAGAAAATGTATAGAATGAAACATCTTAATTTTTCACGGAATTGAAGGACTATGGGTTTGGGGATGGGTGTCATCAGACAAGTGAGCCCTGTCGGCGGGGTTGCGGGCCACATCCAGACTTGGAGAATGTGAAATACTACTGTAATGTGACTCCATGATGCTTACTATAAAGTGTGATTTTCTGGTTTCAGATATATCTGTAATTTGCTGGTGAGTATCTTTATACAAACATTTGAAAACCTATTGAAATACTGTATGCGAGTTGGTATTGTTAGCGCTGGATCGCTTACACTATATGCAACACTATATAAAATACATGATCATTTTTTACTAGAAAAATATTGTTTTTCCTAAGAAGTGTGGCGCGAAAGACATCCCCTGCCATTCTCATGATTCTCCCCTGCCGTGCGATGATGAACATGTGAAATGCAAGTTTATTTATACTCTCAAAACTATTTCAAATGGTCAAATGTCAAGATTAGAAATCATCTTTGGCTAATTTATGATTTTTTACCGCAATTTCACTTTTATTTAATGCATCTTCAATTCAAGGCCTACATGGAAAAGCCAAATAAATTGATAATTGGTATGGCATTATTTGACTCAATTAAGCGACATTTATATTTGAAATGTGTGTCTATGTGATTTTAATAATTTAATCAATTTAATTTATGATTATTATTTTTAATTGATAAAACATAATGTTCATTGCTTGCTCAGTTTAAATCATTAATAAGCGATCCATGCATGAATCTATTAATCTGAGTACGTTGGTTGGGGGTACTCAATTCGAGATTAAAGGGAAGGTACAGAATTCTGAAAAAAAAACTAAATATTTGGGAGGGATAGGTCAAAACATTTACCTGCACTGATGAGGCCTAAGAGTTGGACTCGTCTGTAGATATCGGAGCTTAAATGACAATCACTACGTGAGTGCCGACGCCCTAGCACTTGACTGGGATAAGTATCGTATATTCTCATTTACGGACGACTCCATAGATAATTCTTTGTTGTGAAAACATATTTTTTTACAATACTGCCCTCTCTAGAATGTTTACATCACGTGACATTTCTATGGGTTTTTGCGACATCGCCGTTTACGGCTGTGTTTACGTGCGGTGTGTGTGGAGAAAGCAAAAATATGATTGCTAGGCCTAATTAAAACAGACATTGTTCTACCCAGGATAATAATGACATATTGAAATGGTAAATGCTGTTAATTGTTTATACATTCTTCATTGAGTTATTTGTTTGAAAGGCTTAGTAGGTAGTCTACCAGAGTTAAATTTAGCAAACTATTTTAGTCATGTCATGTTTTTTCCAAGCCGCGGTAAGCCCTGACTCAGTCCGGCGGTTGACTTTTAGCGATCTATCCAGGGAGTTCGCTCTCTCCTCCCAGCCGTACGTGCGGTGCGGTACTGCAATTGCTGTTTTTTCACTCAGGTAGCAACCTGCTTATCTTGAATTTTATTGGAATCTATCGGTTTTTCAAAGGTGTGTCATGAACCTAATGTGTGATTTGTTAAAACTATGGGCTAGGCAAGCCCTAAAAAAGGGGTAGGGCCTAGGCCCTAGGCTAGATGGGCGGCCTAGGCTAGACTATACTATTAGCTAGGCCTAGCCTATGTCTAATAAGCCATTTCACGGTTTCAACTGGGCATGTGTGTTACCAAGGTCAAGTAATAAAACGACGGTGGCTCTTATTGATGAAAAGAATATACTTGCCGCATGTAGTTTTATTAGTTAACCTTAATCCATTCCTGCCGGGGTAACCTTCCTGCCAACCCTGCCGGTTTTGGCGGTAGGCTACTGCTTTTTCGACCTCCCTACCGCCTACCGCTTTTTGCATGGAAATCCTATCGCTTTTTGAAATTTAAGACCAAAATAAACATGTAGACAAGGGAAAGTGTGAAATCCACCAAAAAAACCAGACAGTACGCATTGAATTGGCACTAAAAGTAAGCACTGTAGCCTAAATTCCCCACAATAACGGGAATCGGACGGAACGCTGTTTTTTTTTCATCAAAATACCGCAAGATGAGGGCGCCGGTGCATTTGTATTTAACCACCTTGGTGACGATGGGACGGCCTACCACTTTTGAAAGTACAGTACAAATGTTGGCAAGTATGCTTAATCTGCATATGCGCAGTTGAAACTGTGAAATGGCTTATTAAATTACCTAGTTCACTGATGACGTCACATTGGCCTGGCTTGGTATGGTAGGGGTACAGCAAGTAAATTGTAAATGGGGCTTCTACGAGGGTATCCAACCGTTTTGGCTTCACCTTCGTTCTGGTCGTGCCTGTTGTTACACGTTTACTAGCGATTTAATCAGTCTTTGAAAATAACTTTGTAAGCAAATAATTTTGTATATAAAAATAACAATTTATTTGATAAAAATAATGTTTATTTTATTTTTTTTCCTGTTTTTAATAATAATATGTTGTGCAACAGGGCTCAAATTTAACCAAGGCACCAAGGCCATTTGCCTCTGAAGCCCATGTACAGTATTTGGCCTCATTGCCTTCAAAATTTGACCATCATCAAGAGGCCACTTTGGCCTTGGTGCCCCTTATTTTCAGTAATACATAAAGGATACAATTACTACAGAATGGGCTCAGGTGCCCTGTTGTACTCCTTAAAATCAAGCCGAAAATGGCCTTGCCCAGTACAAAGCCCAAGTTCGAGGCCTGGTGCCTGCAATAACAAATAAGATCAGATTATTTTCTTCATTTTGATTTTCAAATGTCTTTTGTTCACAGAAAAACATTGTAATTATGCCAAGGTCGATCTAATGAGACTTTCAAACGTTGACACATATTAGTGTATTATATATTTTCCAAATATTTATGTTTTAATATGTTTTACACCATAATTCTGCTCAATGCGTAGAAAAAAAAATAGTAAAATGGCGCAACCAAACTGAAGGCACATCAAAAACGATCAGTATTCTCTACCATCATGGATCTAGGCCTTATCTGCCTATTAGTACTGTAATAAATTTATTTAAATGTTGTTTTCATTATTTAATTGTCATGATGACATCATTTTTCGTGTTTTCACATTGTATGCTAAATGCTTAAATTGTACCTTTCTGTAACATTTTGATATCTAACTAGGCTTAGACCTATAATAATATTTTGTTAATTTATCATTGATTCTTCAGTATTTGGTACAATGTTTTTTTACAAATTAATAGCATGCATGTTTGGATTACAATCATTTTTGTCATGCATGTCAGTTTCTTACTCTCTAATTCTAATAGGTCTGTTGTTTTATAACTGATCAATTTATTTATTAAATTATTACATTAAACATAAAATATGTTTTCCTTTTATTGTATGGAGTTTATTCTACAACACTGTTTAGCTAGCCTTGTTTTATGTGGTCACTCATAAAAATTCATCTAAATTAGCTAATTATTAATTAATTACAAATTTTTCAAATCTGCCAGGGTGTGTGTTTGTGAAGAATTGTTTGTCAATGAACACAATTGAACTAACAATAGCAGGAGGCATGGTGATGATGCTGTATTTAGTGTTAAACATTGTACTTGTCAATTCAGATTCCTTACAAGTCTTTTCTGTAATGATAGCAAAGATTCACACCTATATTGTTTTTTTTAGTTTCAGTGCTCTGTGTTCCCTACAAATTAAAGTGTTTTAGGCAGTGCCACCCTATCAACACATTTATGCAATTTCTTCAACAAGATTAACCAGTACCAAAAAAGACATTACTCTTTCATTCCAAGATTTTTGTTGATCACATTTAGATTATCTGGCAGTGGCATCTTAAGCAAAGTCAAGAAAATCATAGCAAGTCATGATATAAATTGTGTCTGGTCCTCTATATTGGGTAATATTGTAGTTTCTAAAATTCACCACAGGATAATAGTCTTGAGTGGTTTGTTGTATAAATTAATAATAATAATAATAATATATTTTTGAAGGTTTGCATTAGTAGCTTAATTATAAACTGCTTCACAATTTTGATCGATGTGCTTCAAGCCGATGATCAAAGTACATTGATCAAAACATTAATTAGTTTATACGTAGTATACCGCAAATGTTATGTTTAATAGTGATACTAAATTAATTTTAAAGTTTCTCAGTTTTTATAAACTTATAAGATTCTACAGAATAAGATGCATTTGACAAACTCTGTCATTTATCTATGAAAAGTAGCGTATGAAACAAAAACTGTCTTTAAAGATATGTCGAATGGCATAAAAAAGTTTTTTGATTTTTCAAAATAATTTTTTTTTTACAAGTAACATAATATTAAAAATGGACTTATTTGAACACATCAACAATTTTAACTGCAGAATTTTCTTGAATAATTACAATTTACACATTCAGCTAAATATTGTTTTTTTTTTTATCAGCTCGCTTGAACAATAATTTTGAGAGAAACTAGTTTTTTCGCTCTTGCTCATCCTCATTTGCTACACATTGCTCCTTAGTGTTTCTGCTGTAATTTTGAAAACTAAAACTGTTTATTGTTAACTTCCACACCACTTGAAATTTCAGAACAAGACTTGAAAGGTCAAAATGAATTCTAGTGTCATAAAGTGGTATATAATAGTACAGTAAAACCATCAATGAACAAGAAACCATATGTCCATGCTGTACTATTACCATTGCAGCATGCAACCTGTGAATAAATATAACACATGGTTTTTACTCAGACTCAATAACAGTATTGTAAATATTAAAAAGAGCATTTGCACTGGATAAAACCCAAGATTTATTATGACCATACAATGTTATTGTAAACCTTGCTGCTTTTTCCATTAAACTTTTTTCTTGGTAAATCTGACCTGATAAATTTCCTGGGCTGTTTGCACTACTGTATACGTTGTTATTTTCGCGTACAGAATTTTCCGCGATTTCCCACTTTGTTGACGTTTTCGCGGATGCCATTTTAGCTAAAAGTTGCATTCTAGGCATAGGACCTAGGCCTAATTAACTACAGTAGAATCACGATATTTTCTACTTAAAGAAGCTTAAACCCCTAGCATTAGGCGGCCGTTTCTGCTACTGCCTAGCCTTGTACTAGGGCTAGGCTATGACTAAGTAAAAGGGCACCAAGTAATAGGGCTAGTAGCCTATACCCTTCGTGATACAGTAGATATTGTCCAGTACTAGGCCTAGTAAATTAGAAAAATGGCTGTTTCTATATTTTTAATTCAGAATCCCAGTGCATCATCGCAAGCACCACTGCAACATCACAGTTCATCATTCGTCGATCATGAGCACGTGGAAACTCCCTTCCGGGTTGACGAGTAGGGCGCCACCAACATTGTTTACAGTTTTAGTAACTTAAAATTTGACACTTTCGCGAATTGATAATTTTGCGGTAAGGTTTTCACTCGCGAAATTCTTGAAAATTAAACCCCTTCGAAAATAACAACTTATAGTATACTAGTTTTGTGGTAAAAGCAAAGCTTCATTAGTTTTTTTTTCTGAAAAAAGTTCACAATCGTGGCTTTACTTGATCATGAATGTGCAAATGAGCTAGGTTGCACACAGGACCAATGGCTAAACATAACCGTACGCACTTTAGCGTATCTCCAGCCGCAACACAAGGAGAAGGGCGACGTATTCAAACCAGGGATTGGCTTAACATGACAGTATGCTCTTCAACTTATCTTCAGCTGGAAGACAAGGAGCGGGGCAATGTATTCAAACCAGAGACCAACGATCTCCATTGTTGAGCAAATTTCATGATAAACTAAAATGGCATCATATTGTAAACAGTGTTTTTTGACACAGACCTCTCATACTAACTGCTATCATCTTTTCTTTCTACCACAGGCTGTACACAACTTTTTAATAGCAATTTTAAACGTAACTTAAATGTATTTTTAAATATAAAAATGTTTTTTAACTGATTTTTAAAATGTTTTGTGTGACATTCACAGCAAGTTTTCTCGCCACTTACAGGATGAGATGTACATCATGCTTTGTAAACCAAGTCTTATTATGTAGCTTAGGGAGTGGCGCTAGTTAGGTTGTAGGAAAGAAAATGGTGTTCAGTCAGGTTTGAACCCAAGACCTTGGGATTAGTAAACAAGCATGGAAACCACCAAACTATAGCGCCACTCCAAACCAACCTACAATGCCATTTAAAAATTTATATTATGTGCAATGAATTTCCTGAAAAGGAAGATCATGAAGTAAAATGAGTTCTGTCTGTCACAATAAATTGACTACCACCAGTTTAGCCAACTAAGCTGACACAAAAAAATAATTTAAAAAGTATCTGTGCTTTGAAATTGTGTTTTATATTATACTTTACACTTTAGATATTAATTTAAAATGACTAGGACAGGTACACTGAAATGAGCAGAGGTACTGTACACATGTAGCAATTTAAGCCCTGTAAAAATTGGTTGTGACCACGTTTGCAAGATTCATGGGCTTATACTAGGACATACTGTATTTTAGCATACACTTACTGGGATGCCATGTTCAATGTATTAGGTTTATACCAGGTTTAGTATAAATTATATAAAAATGATGTACTTCCTTCTCCGGCACTCCTAGTTAATCTCATCACTGCAATAATATGGACCTTGGATGTGAACAATATCAGTGACCTCTTGTGATATACTTACAAATCACAGTTTATGTAAATAAATTGATACAGTTTGCTACAGCAGTATTGAACTACTGTATATTATTTGTTTAATGTATATAGAGCTCATCCAAGGGTGGGTGTAAAACAATTTTGGTAGGAAAGAAAAGTAAATTTATATTTTGTAACGCTTATGGTTGGTGGCGGGTTAAGTTAAATATTAAAATAAGCTTTACAACATTTGAGGGTAAGTGACACCACCCACTTAGATATTTTAGTTTATGAAATTTAGATGATTCTGTATGCCAGGTTAATGGTAGCATATGTAATTTTACTTTATTTTTGTACCACCCTAGAGCAGATACGAACAAGAGTGGGTAGCAATAAGAAACAGTAGGAAGCGGAAGCATGCTAGGAAGGGAAGGGTTAGGAAAAGAACTACCAAAAAATGCCTGGCAATTCTGATTACACAAAAAATAATACTGGACTATAAAATAACTAATTTGCATGTTCAGACAATAAATAATGTAAAATGATGCCAAACAGACTCCTGGTAATACACTGAACACCATTGAATAATTTTATATTCCTTTACAATTGTCATATATTTTATTATGTAATATCTAAATTTCTTCTCTCTCTTTCTGTCCTAGCAAAAAAAAAAAAACGAAGTCCAGTATGTAGCCATCATCTGATTGCGTGCAGTGACCTGTTCAGATCCTGTGGTCCCTAGTTGAGTTCCTATGATTCTCTACTCCAGTGTCAAAATACAGTACTGTACAATGTTAACACATCTTTTGAGCCCAACTCCATTTTTAGTAGAAGAGAGACTGCAAAACCTTGTCGTAATAATTTCAACCTACCAACAAAAAAAAAATGAATATTTCCACTACATCTCTACTCTTTATTTTTGATCTAATTTTTTTTAAAATTAAGCCATTCTGAACTGAAATCACACATCAGTGTGAACATTGTATTGTATTTGCAAGAAGACGGAAATCTACAGTACTTTACGGTAGATTACAGTTAATTTCTAGAAAAACTCGCATGAATAGGACCTTAGATGACAGAACTTGTTAGTGAACCTTAGAAATAAGTTACAATCTTGTTTTCATACAGTATCCAACAGAGATAAATGTTTTACCAACCTTGGATTGTACTAAATGTATTTTACACATTTTAAAATTGAAATTCATGTCTGTTTAATATTTTATTTTCTTTCTTTTGTAAACAGAGTCTAAAATGGAAATATCTGAGAAAACCTGACATTAAACTTCTACAATATGATGACAAGCTTTGATTGTGTAAAACTTTGACGTTTAACGCAATATGAGCCAACTGAATGGAGATAGAATGCTGGTGGACGAGCCAGCTTCTCCAACTGGTACCACATATGTGGAGAGGTTGCTTGCTGTAGACCTTGACCCTCAAACATGTTACGAGGTGTTTTTAAATCATTGGAAACAGATTCAACTAGTTTTCAACAAGCACATCAACACGGCAGTGTTCAAACGCTCGCGAGTCACGGTTGATGAGGTTCAGACAGTTGTGAATTACATGAACCAAATGATGTGTTTGTTAGTCGAAGAGAAGATGCCGCGTGGTGGCGTCATTGGTCGAATGTTGGAGCTCATGATTCGTGATAATGTGTTAGATAAGTTTTTTGTTTGGTGTAGTAAAAGTGGAGAGTTCTTAGAAGACTTAAAATATGAACAGCTAAAGATTTATGAGATTCTTATTGCCCAGTCAAAACAAAGTGTTCTTATGCACAACGCTGTTTTAAACCCACTACTTCGCTTGCTGTTAGCATGCTCAGAATTTAATTCAGAACGTGTGGAGTCACGATTAATTTTACTTTTAAATCAACTATGCGTGGCCCTTTCAAAAGACACAACTTTATTAGAATTTTTATTCCATGCAAGTCCAAATCAAGGACCTGCTAAGTTTTTAATATTTTCGTTGCTTATTCCTTACGTGCATCGTGAAGGCCGACGAGGGCAGCAAGCAAGGGATGCATTATTACTATGCATGGCTGTCTCATCTGAAGCAGAAACTGTTGGGAAATATATTGCTGGAAGTACAAGTCTATGTCCTGTAAGTATAAACCACAAATATCTAAATTTCAATTATTAACAAAAAAGTTCTACATAATACTAATTCTCAAAAGTAACCCCAGACTTAGTTTTGATTTGTATAAGAGGTATTCATCTCGTTGTGGTTTGATTTTTAACATCTTGATGTTGAAATTTGGTTGGAAAGAAGTTTAGGGTTGCTCCATTAAGGCGTGGGGGTTTTCGAGATGTGCCATTAAAGTTTGAGCGGTGTCTTGTTCTCGTAGGTAAACGACATTAACGGTCTTATGTAGGTAAGTATCTCACTCATAGACTACCATCACGACTTCTGGTTTACAATTTCAATTATTTCAAGAAAATTATTTTGAAACTTTGGCAAAATATTACTATAAACTTTTTATAAAATTTCATGATTCAAATTCAGATTCAACAAAACATTTATTTTCTTACAAATAATATGTACAATATGATTGATATTGGAAATTTAATGTAGGTATACAAAAATGATGAACAAAAACAACAATATCAAGTGTCATGATAATAACAATAATAATAATAGTAATAATAATACACTACACTACAGTGTGTGCTCCTTCAAAACTTAATGTTGTACGTTCAATTACTTGTTCCTCCTCGTGGTCTTTTCACTTATTTTCATCTATCTATGACCAGCTTACTCCTGAATCATCTCATTAAAATGTAACTGAGTTCTGTTTAGCTCACACCATTGTTCACACCCAGTAGCATATTTTAGGTGTTTGGATTCTTGGCTTCAGCAGAGCATCTAGTGCAAGGCGTAAGGCAATTTGAGATGTAGGCAAGTCACATGGTGTTCAGTGTAACTAAATAGCGTATACTTTCAGCTTTAAGTATTGATAAATAATTGGAAACTAAATTAAAGCTGATCATTAGGGAACTTCAGTATATAAAAGTTACAGCATAAACAATAATTTAACTTAAATAATACTGAATACTAAAATTAAAACATAGTTTAGTTTAGTAATACATATTTTTTATTTTAATAATGACAGACTGAAAATGTTGGTAATGTACTGTACATCAATGAGAAATAAATGTAGCAATATAGTAACAATTTAAAGAAAGATTAAGTTGAACCGTACAGGTACAGTAGCAGTGCATCTAAAGGAACTGAGTTAAAAGAGATATATAATTTTATTACAGTTTAACTACGTTTTTTTCTTCAAACATTTTTTGATAAGAAAATTACACATATCATTATACTAAAAGATGTATTGTCACTTGAAAATGATAAAAAAATAATCAACATTAATTTTTAAATTAACTTGCTCATATCAAAGTA
>JAOTQE010060604.1:0-18713 GCA_025631205.1 Nesometra sesokonis | reverse complement strand
GAAATCAAGTGCAGAGTAATTGTTCCGAAAACTATCCTTTTTCTATATTTTAATCACTAAAAAATGGAACACAGAAGTCTTCATAGTGTCATGTGCTGTAATGGTTTTAACCTTTGAAGTCCTACAGGCTAATTTACTATCCCAGGATACATGGTCCCTATCTTGTACAGGAAAGCTTTTTTATTGTTTATGCTGTCCAGTTTTATTACACAGTTGAAACTCTCATAAGGAGACATCTTCAGGAAAGTGTGTGCTTACAGGAGTTGAATGCTTAGGAGAGTTTTGACTGATAGATGGGCCAAATTTGTAAAACCAATTATAAATGATTATGTCAAACATTTCACAGTCTTCTCAATACAAACGTGTTCATGGCAGATTATGGCAGATGGCTGTTTACAAGAGGTACAAAATGCACTAATTAGATAGGAAAACAAAATAGTGGTCGTTATTGGAGGTGTCCGCTTACAAGAGGTGTTTGCACAGGGAGGTTCAATTGGAAAAATGAACATTTTGTGACATCTGTAGAAAGTAAACGTTGTAGCTATACAACCAGTTTTTTTGAACTGGATGATGCTGTAGATTTTTTTTTTATGACAACAGGTAGGACAGAAATATAGCGCAGTAAGCCAGGAAAGTTTGTGCAGAACTTCAAAAGGTTAAAACCTGGTATACAGGCATTATACAGTTTGGTCCTTATAATATACAGTTGACTTTTTCGTTCAATAAATTTAGTTTGTTTTTCTACATTCTGTTACAATAAACCACATTCTAAATATTTATACCAGATACTTTTAAAAAGTTGCTATGCAAAATTTATAAATACCAATTTTTTATTTAAAATGTTTAGGATGTCAAAAATATTAAAATTTTAAAATTTCTCTAAAAAATGGCCTATTCTTGGTGTCAATTGCAGATATCTGTTTCCAAATCCATGTTGGAAGTGTAACATAATTTATGTAACAGTAACCATTTAAAAACCTATACAACAAGTAAGAAAGTACAATGCATGCACAAGCAATGAGATACACATCACCGTGGCCATGATTCAATATTTCGGAATTGATTATATCACCATCAGGAAATCATTAACCTTGACAATGTAATCACTGTAATACAAAATATTGAGTACTGACATAATAACATGCATTTCATTGCTTGGAGTTATGCATTTTCTTTTGTTATTTTGTGATGAGAACTATATCATTGTTTGGAAGCTGGAAACGATGTGGACCCGTTCTCTTAAAGTCTCATATGTGAGGTGTTGTGACAAAATGAGTCATGCTGTACACCGGGCCATTTTGAGATATTCACAAAAAATAGACAGAAAGTCATAATTTCACAAAAATGAGATTCCTGTTGTTTTTTAAGTATAGTAATTAGATTTTATGATTACAAACTTCCTGTTTATGTTTATTTACAATAAACATGTTTTGAACAACATTTTGTAAAGGGCTGTTTTTCAAAATCAATGGTAAAACATACAGGAAGTCAACAGTTGTTTATCTTTAAAGTCGATTTTCTCCAAAGTGTGTTTTCATATAACCATGTTTTAAACTGATGTTTCTCTGGTTATTCTGAATCTACAAACCTCATTTAAAAACCAATTTAAAGCTTATAATTTCTAAATACAACAATAACTCAATTTTGGTTTGTTATACAACACGACTCATTTTGTGGTGACACCTCACATATAGTTTCATAATGAGGTTAATGTAGTGGCGCTGTTAGGTCGTTTAAAAGACTAGTATTCAGCCTGGCATGAACCCAAGACCTTGGTATTGGAAGGTAAGATGTTAGCCCCAAGCTACAGTACCACTCCATACTTTCTTACTTGAAGTTGATTAGTGGACCATTTTATACCACAAGGTTTTACGATGGTTACGAGTAGTTGTATTTGTAGGATTTCAAACAGACATGAACAATTAAAACTTAGAATAGGTTTAGTAAACTATAGAAAGACTTCTATTTAATAGATATCTTTGTACAGTACTATGTTAACTGTGGGGTTTGTCCCCAGCTCCATTTCTGATATGGACCGCTGACGATGCACTTAAGTTCGGGAGAAGAGTTAGAGAGCGATTCTGTAGTTTGCGTATTTGCTCGTTTTGATGGGACTTCAGTGCCATTTTTCGCATTTGAGTTTTTAAGGTTCTTTGACTCTTTTGATTCTTTTGCACCGTCTTTACCAGCCTTGCGGCGACCTTTTGTCGGCGTATCTTCACCAGCAAGTCTGGCGGCTTCCTCTTGTTCCTGATGTCTTGCCATCATTTTGTCCTCATATTCTTTCATCCCATGGTTTCTAACATTCAGATGCTTGTGTTGATAAAAGACAAGACTGATTCTGGAGGGATGTTGCCTGCAGGGTCGATGAAGAGCAGTGGTAGCATGGAGTTCACGTTTTGCTACCTCAAATAGAACTGAACCATGGGTGAGTGCAATTGCAACGCCACCGATTGTTGCGTCTCTGAAACAGTGAGCATTGCTAGTCATGTAGGTTTCAGGATCTGAAGATGGCGGTGTGAGTGATTTGTTATCACTTGCTACTGGTTGATCTGGTTTTAATTGATGGTTGCCTGACATAAGTTGCATTTGTGCAACCATTTGTTGTCTATGCAAATTAGCCTGTGCAACATGCAAATTAGCCTGAGCAGGATGCAAATGAGCCTGTGCAGGATGCAAATTATGCTGTGAAGGATGCATGTTAGCCTGGGATGTATGCAAATTAGCTTGCGATTGATGCATGTGCATCTGATTAGCTTGTAATTGTCCTGCAATACCCGGAATGGTTGGATTGCCACCAGAGTTTGATTTTGCTGAATGTTGTGTTATATCTGGAAACATTTGCATGTTTGCCGATTGACTTTGTGACTGTGATGATCCAGTGTCTGCAGGTCTTGCCATTTCCTGTGGGTAAAAACCTGAGACACTGGAACTATCAGCTTTCGATGAATTTGCACTCTGATTAGATCCTGGTCTTCCATTGTTCTGACTTGCAGCTTGTCCCTGGAAAACATGTGGCGATGCTGGTGTACCAAACATATTTTTGGGTGTATGAGCATTTAAATCAACTGTCCCTTGCTTTGGAATTGAGGCAGGAGTGTTCCCTGAGTCTTGTGGTACACTTGGTGATGCAGCATTATTTGTGTTTTTATCTTCAATTCCCGGCCGCCATATACTAGCAGGATTTTGTTGATGTCCTGGTTGTTTTGATTGCAAACCCTGATCAGCAGGGCCTCTTCCTCCTGGACCATGTGGAATAGCCTGTGGATTTCGCTCAGTACTAGCCGTTTGCTGGCCTGGTACACCAAACCCAGCCACGACTGGAGCATGGAAACCTGCCGGTCGAGCAGTGTGTTCCATACCGGGCGTCCTATTCCAGTGATCATGCCGTGTCAGGTCAATCTGTGGAATACCTTGACCGTGAGGTCCGTACATTGCACTTGGGGTGTCTTGCCGATGTAACATTGCCATCTGAGCATTCAGAAGTCTCACATCGGGCTTCACATCTTCAAACTGAGGCCTGATGTGAGCTTGCTGAGACATGAAATGGTTGAGATGCATACCGGGAAGATGCCCTGGAAACCCTGGATGAATACTGTGCATGTTAGCCTCCGGGTGCATCTTATCCTGGCCTAGAATTGCTGGTATTGGAAAGTACTGAGGAAATGCTGAATATTGCGAGTACATTTCATAGGGGAATGCCATTCCTAAATGAGATTGCTGGCCCATCAGGCTCGGATGCATGCCATTCATAACATGCATTCCTATACTGTCCGTTGGTCTGGCATTCAGTCCCATTTGCCAATGATTGTGTTGATTATAAGCCGAGACATTTGTCTCTTGCATATGTTTGTTTGGAAGCTGGAAACGATGTCTCTTAAATTCTTCCTTCACAACAACTTCTGAAGCTGCTTTTTTATTTGCTTCGGTTTCAGCCGCCTGGCCACTCGCTTTGGCACGCTTACTCGGACTGTCCGAGTTTCCACTTGAATCTTTATTCCTTTTGCCTCTACCACGTGGAACAATTTGGTCTTTCGGTTTTAAGCGGACCTCGTTACAAAAATTTGTTAAAACTTCAATAGCGCCACTCTGAACTTTAGCTCGCTGGCCTTCTGGGTCACCATGTTCGTCGGTACTATCCAAGTAGTAAAGAGGGAGTACATGGAGTTGTTCGTCTCCTGGATCAGGCTTTATATTTCGTACCTCTTCTTTTGTTAATGTTACCACCTACAAAATCATAAAAAAAAGAATATATAAATACATGGTAAAACATGAAGTGTACACTTTATAGGTAGCTTTGCATATTATAAATAATTTAACACATTGATCACCGGGGGATGTGTTAACTGGGTTCATATGCTGTGTAAGAGACATGAGTTTCTTTTCTTAATTCAAAATGTACTACTTGTGTCCTTCACAAATTATATGCATATTGGCACCTACAGTACGGTTGGAGAATTGTAAACTGACATTTTCTGACATGGTAACTATCGAAGATATGTAAACTAGTAACTGCGCCCTCTATTTCTTGAGGGTAAATATTAGCCATTAAATAACCAAGGTGAATAAATGTTACAGCACACTTTTTGGTCTTGTGCATGTAGTCGATAAAAAACAGATACATATCAGGGCCATAGCCAGAATAGAACAACAAACAGGGTGACGCTGGGGCACAGGCGGCGCTTTGGCCATATATTATATAAATATATTTAAGAAAAAATAAAAATATTGAAAATTTCAGACGAGGCAGTTCCTCATGCTGGCTACGACCCTGAATATGTTGAAACAAGCACTCAACAATGTTCCCTTGTTTAAAATAGGTTAAATGTGAATGCATTACTGGGTTTCATTGCATGCATCAAGTTCCTCCTTGGTATTAAGGCAATGTTTTCACAAAAAAATAAACTTTTTTTGATTGGATGATATTTTATCAGATTATCTGAAATTCCTGGAGAAAAATGTTAATAAAAAGTTATTAATTTCATAACAATCATGCTCACCACTGTACAACCGTTATTCATATTCTGCTGGTCTCTATGTGCATGTGCACAGAAGTCCATACATGTTGTAACACCTCCGAATGGTCGACCCGTTCCGTAACCTATCCTACACTCATTTCCTTCTTTCTCAAAGTGAACCTGCACAGATATAAATTCATGTATATATAGTATTGTACTCTTCGAGGGAAACATGGAAATATTGTATGAGCTATGGAAAAACATTGTATAAGTCGAAAACGGGTTCAAAATCGTACCAGAGCATGGTCCCCGACAGAGGGGCCAACCAGTGTGGGCATGAGTACCGGTAAGGCATTGACAAGTTAAAAAAAAAGAGGGGGTGGAGGGTTGCGGCCATGGCCAACACGTTTGCACCACCATTGCTCTGAGGCATCTAAATTCAACATTTAATAAAGGTTATACACACTCCGATTTGTCCAGGCCTACCTAAGCTTCCCTTCAAAGCAGTGATATGTAGCCTAAGAAAAACAAGAATTGCCAATGCGACAAACCACCGGATGATAGTTTCTCTCACGTGTTACCATGACAACACCTGTAGTGAATTATTCTGTAAGTTTATTGACAAATTAGATTCCTTGAAATACATCACAAGTCAAGAATAATGCTATTCTCCCTATTTAACAATAGTTAGGATGTAGGATCATGGGATTATTGGATGGTGAAAATGGGCATAATAAAATAATTTTTATTAGTCTAATACTAGCAACATATACATTAAAGTTACTGTGAAACCCTTTATTTTCACGGCCCTAAATATTTGCGATTTCACGATTTAAAACATTTTACGTTGTGGCCTTTTATTTTGGTGATAAGACATGCATGCATAACATTTTTCCGATTTTGACCCTTTATTATATTGCATACAATGATTGTTATATGTTCACAAACTTATTTTTTTGGTTTTAGATGATATTAATTTTGAACATTTTAGAACTTGTCCATGGTGACACCGTCTAGGCCCAATCCACCACCTCTATGAATGATTCACCAATTTTATCTAGCGGGTCTCACGATCCTTCTGTGCTACCTACATCGAATCTCTAGGCCCAACCAAATTAAGTAGGCCGATTTCGCACGACAATTTCCATGATTTACCAATTTCCACATGGAATTCCAGCCCTTCATTAGGATATGATCATTTATTAATCATTTATGGAAAAAGTCTTCATTTTATTTTCATCTTTAGTTTAAAATAATTTTTCATTTGTGTTCGTGAACTGACAGCTATCGACCCAACAGCGAAGCTACCCAGGTGTAGAGCACCACGACTCTTGGTTCGTTTGAAATATTCCTTTAAAAATATGGATTTGTTTTGTCGATGATATGGAGATGTTGAGAGCCAAAACTCATATAAGAGATACATTAACTACATATGGATTTGTGAATAGTGGCAAAATTATTATTTAAAAAAAATAAACATGTTATTAGAAAATCTTCTCAGCATGACTATGTTGGGCTTCTGTTTGACGGAGGCCCCACGCCATAGATCCTGATAGCGGCTATACTCCTCTGCTTCTTTGGTAGGGATCAGTCATATATGTTACTGTTTCTTTGTAGTATTTTTTTCTATGAATTGTGAATGATTGTCACTTATTAAATTCAATGAAATAAAAAGAGACAAGATCTTTTATTTTATACATTATTACACCTTTAGAAAAACTTCTTTTAGAATCGTTTTTGACAAATAAAATCTTCGCGATTTTCGCATACCCTTAAAAGCGGGCGAAAATGAAGGGTTTTACAGTATACCAGGCCAATGATTCGTCTTACCTGATGCTCATGTGATGCTGGTGCCATTTGCTTGTACAATGGACCAAGAAATGTTGCTAAATTTTGAAGCTCACTTTCAACAACTTCTTCCTACAAAGTAAAATAAAATGTGTCAACCAGAAGTAAATGCCGTCAATTCATGCTGAAATATTTTCTGACCAATATAATTTAAACAGTAAACATCACAGAAGAACTGCATAATATTTTATAGTACACTTAAATATACATAAGACTATTGACTTGTATTTTAAACATGAATGATAGCTTTTAAATCATCTCTGTAGGTTCTCTAGTTTTTAAAATATTGGCTAAACGATATTTTTGGTGGTCATCTTGAAATCCAATATGGTGCCCATTTTATCAAATTTTTTATGATTTCATGATGATTGCTTGTATTGAAAACATATGTATTAACCTTTAAATCATAGTTGTAGGTACTCTAGAAATGAAATTCTTGTATTTTTGTATGTTAAAAATGTTAGGCTTAATAATAATCAGCCGTTGTAAATTGAAATTCAAAATATAACATTTTAGACATATTTTGGATTTCAAGATGGCGGCCCTTAGGGGGGGGTCTTATTTTCTGGGGTCTATTTTTATAACGATCTTATGTATCAGAGTACCACTGTGGAAAGTTTCATGCTTTCTTCAAGCAGTGAACGATTCAGCCCCAAAATCAACCTTAACCACTCTACTAATAGTGTAGTTACTTTTAGTCAGTTCACAATTTTTCAAGTATTATGCTTCCTTCTTCGTCTAAAAATAGTTGGCGAAACAAGGTATGAAAACAGTTTTAGGAGCTACTTACTTTTTTGTCATAAGCCCCTTTCACACAGAAAATACCACAATGTTACCATAGCCATTCTGGCATTATTGCCAGTCTAAACCCTGTCACACATAAGGTCAAATTCCAGTAATATGACTGTTTCTTGTGTGAAAGGGCACAGTGAGAAGGCGTAAAATAGGTATTCCTATTTATGGGAGGCACTTTTTTTTTAACAACAACGGTAATGTGTCTAGGGTCTGAGTCGGTCTAACGAATGCCGGCACTGTGTGAAGGGGGAGTACCCTTTCACACTAAACTCAGCATTCACGAATTACAACAATATTCCCGTTTTCCAGTTCTGTGTGAAGGGGTTTATTGTCTGTTTTCATTTCATCATGTTTACTTTTCACTGTTGTTTAGTACAATATTTAATTTTTTTGCGATATACATTACAAAACTAACCTCCTGTGATCCATCCAGCTTAAATTTCCTTGGTGTTTTGCTCCTGGCAAATTTGCAGCCGTTGTAGTACATGAGCCATGAACAACCAAATGAAAATGATGCTCCAGAAGTTTCATCTTCTTTGCCTTGACATGCACAAGTTTTTCTGTTGAAAACCAAATACTAATTAATATAACTTAATTGTGTACAATGTAGTCACTGCATAATTGTATATTATTATACAGTTATACTGTTTTAACCGGTTCAATATTTTGTGGTATTGAACTGCGTGCAAATAATATCCATCCCTTTAGTGGAAGCAGTTGGTGCAGTGGTGGCGTTTTGGACTTCCAATCACGAGGTCGGTGGTTCCAGACTCACTCTGGTTAGCTGTTTGTGTTCCTAGGAAAGACACTTTATCCATGTTGCCTCTCTCCACCCAAGAGTATAAATGGGTACCTGGGAGGACAAATGCCATATGCGCTGATGACAGGTGCAACATTGTGGAATGTATTGTATTGTATTTCATAGGCATTTGTTCCAATGACTAGGGTAGTAATTGAGAAGCGCTTAGAGGCCTTGGCAATAAGCGCTATATATAAATGTCACATATTAACCCCTTGAAAGCTGCTGTCGCCTGATTTGGCCAGGCAACAATTGTTTATTTGAGGTGTGTACGGGAGAGGATAATATTATAGCCTGCAAATGACTAAGACACAATTAATAGAGATCGACCAGTTAAAAATTACAGTCAGCATTTTGCACAATTTACAATGGTTGATTATTACTAAGCCTAATATTTTTAACATACAAAAATACAAGAATTTATGTTGTTTGCAGGAAAATCTGCAGGAGAACGACAGATTTTAAAAGACGTAGGCCCTAAGTTAGAGGCTAGGTGGAGGCCTAAGTAGGCCTGACAAATCGGAACTTGTAAACTATTTTGAATAATAATTATAATAATTATTGAATGTCTATTTTTTTGGGACCAAAAAATAATGTACTCGCTGTGGCAAATTATTGACCTAGACTTCGACTTGTTCAATATTTCACAATGGCTCGTAGAGAATATCTTTCAGTATCCCCCTCAAGGCGTTCAATATCATAAATATCCTCTCAAAAAGAGGAAGTTCAGGAAATTAAGAAAAATTGTATGTATAATAAGGCGGACCTGATCTTCAGGGAAACAAATTGATTGTTGCCTTAACTTACTCTTCATTGGTTCCACACCGCCTGATGGTTGGCTGACCGTGTTTTGGAAGAATTGTTGACAGCATTGAATAGAGGTTATCTGATACATTTTCCTGCACACCTTCCCATAAAATAATTCCGATGATAATATAAGCCGTTTCGCAGGAATGTCCAAATCGATGCCGAACCAACACTAACATTTTTTCCTCTTTACCTGATCGTCGGATAATCTAAATGGGGAAATGAGAGAAATACTTCAATTTCATAGTAAACAGAGAAGTAATGAATTTATCCCAACAAACTGATCAAAAATACTGTAATAATTATCTAGAAAATGTTTTTTTCGTCTGTTGTACCTCCTGATTTTTGTTTGTATAATTGTGTAAAGTGTATAAAGTGTATCAAATATAGACTATAGGAAAAGAAAAATAAAATTGTAGAAAATAGAGTTAAAGGGGTCCACTTAAAAAGAACAAATATTCACTATTGATAAAGGTTAAATCATCAAAAAGGTACATTATAATATTACGGCAAGTAGCAATCAGCACAGTACAAATAATTATCAATAACATCATGAAATTATACAGAATAAATCATAAATTTGTCAATATATATGTAAATTTAAGTAATAAAGAAAATGACATTGGTCCTACAGGTGATTATTTATAATTTCAGTAGGACATATTTGTTTTAATTTTCTAATTTGGTGTATGAATTCATTAGGAACTTTATTAAGCCATGTCGTAATTAAATAGAAAAAAAAATGTTTTGGTTCCCCATTTTGTGTATTGTTATTAATAATTTTAAATCAAAACAGCCAATTTAACTATCTCTACTGCCCTCTATAGTAAATTATGCAATACAATAACACCTTCACAATCACCACATTTTGAGGTTTTGATTGAAAATAGAAGATGATCCCTAGAGTGAGAGTAAACAAGTACCCTTGGGAATCTTGAGGTACACCAGTTGAAAATAGGTCAAATTGTTAAGGGACCAGCTCAGAATAATAAGCATTTGGAATACTATGGGGAGAAAGTACAGTACATGAACAACTCCTCTGAGATTTGAATTTTAAATTGCATGGAGTTATACATTGATTTTTAGGTCTGTAAGAAGAGGATCTAAGAATCTCACTCCTGTTCTTCTTCTTGTTGCGATCACAATTTTAAAAGCATTCAGAATCGCCAGTTTTGAACGGACATGCACAGAATTTTGTACAAATAAATTAGTCTCTATTTCCAACAAATATACATCGCCCATTTCTAAGGTATATCCCAGTGTGTCAGCAAGACACACAAAACGAATAATGCCTTTCACCAATTAAGGTTAAATATGGCTATATGTAATGTTCAGCTGTGTGGCGCGATTGGTTAATCCCATTTTTTAACATGACTAACAAAATGACAGTCACAAGTTTTCAATAATTCATCTGTTTTTACAATTTTTTTAATTAGTATTTTTAAACATTTTTTTAAACTTTTCAATTTAAAATATATTCATTTTTCACAATTTTAAAGATAGTTTAATTTGTGCGAATGAAGATTCTAAAAATAAATAAAATGATTTTTATCAAGATTTTAAAAATATATAAAATGATATTTATCTAATTTTCTTTTCCAAACTGCCTTGTCAAAATGCACAAAAAATCTTGGCATGCTAATGCTATACTAGAGGTAAATGACATCTGAAAAAAGGTTGATGGAGACAACATGCAATGCTTACCCATTTTGCTATGGGGCAGCCTAACTCCGTTTTACCCTCTTTACCAGAATATACCAACTTCTCAATACGAACAGCTTGCCCAGATTCTCCATACCTAAAAAACAATAACAAGTTAAAAATTTAATGAGACAAAACCAGAGAACTACATTGAGAAATAGTTGCCTATATGTGTACAGTATGATGTCTTGTGTAGAAGTTAGGAGTCTAAGGGGTTTGGTAGTTGGGATGTCTAAAATGCAGATTCACTATCCAGCTAAAGAGGGCGGACACACTATTTCTGATCATGGTAGCCGTGTGCCCCATTTTCAATTTGACAAGCAACAAGAAAAAAGTTACTTGTGCCCCATTTTACATGCTACTGGGCTGTTGTTATAATTTTTTCATGTCAACCAAGTTTAGAGGCACATAAAGGGTGAAACAACTTTACGCCGTATGCCCCCCACCCAAGAAAAACGAAAAATACTACTCTTTGGACTCCCCATTTTCAGTTCGGTTTAGAGGGACTTTGTTTTTCTTTTGTTTATTGGTTTCATGATATTTGGTTAAATTTAGTTTAGATTGGAATTTTTTTTTTCTGACAGTAAGCTTTTATTTATTTTAATTTAATAATTAATTTTTTTTCCTTTATGCAACACTTTTCTAACAACCACCAGAAATATAATTAGGGAGGGCATTGTTGTCAGGTGACCACCACCTATCGGTGAGCATTTGGCTTAACAACACGTCAGGCTTAACAAAAGAAGAAAATGCTCTGGGATTGAGCACTGAAACTGCCAGTAAGGTCAGTTCAAAATTTATGGTTTATCGAAATTGAAATTTTGTATCTTCAAACCAGATGAACACTTTCAATCACATTGGTGCATTATGTCATATTTTCAGTGCCTTTAACACTACAAAGTGGATATGCCTTATTGGTCACTCCGGGATAAAAATTTCTATTGATAAATCTATAAAACAATTAGTTGTTACCTAATTGACAAACATTCACAACATTTGGACAATGTGATGTCGAAAAACATGTTGACAAGTGAGTCCCAAATCAAAAGTGGGTCTACTACTCAAATTAAACAGTGTTAAAGAATATGAAAATTAGAAATTGTGAAAGGGTTATGCTTAAAATCCAAACTCACATTACAAATATAACTTAAAAAAATGGAAAGACAAGTCAAATTCGCATTAAAACAGGTAATTTTAATGTAACATTTAATACGGTTTTCAAGCAATTGTAAAAATTTGTAATTTTCCTATTCTTTAGCATTGTGTAATGAGTCGCAGACCCACTTATTCATTTAATGCCTATTTTAGAAAGTGTTTACATTCATTACTGTTTGTCCACAATTTGTGAAATTTTCTCAGTAAGGTAACAACTAATTGCTCAATAGGTGTATCTATAGACCTTTTAATCCCGAGTTTTAATAAGCATTATTATCATTCCAATACTAATACCTTTCTTCCATCATTTTTCGTATTGCTTTTATTGATGGTCCAGCTCCAAGGTGTGTGTAGTAGGGTGCATCATCCTTCTCAACCTCACCTGTCAAAATAAACATAACGTACTGTCAAAATTTTGATTTGATTTATTTAGTTTTGGGAGACAAAGGATAAACCACAAAGGGGTCCCCACTCAGCCCGAGCCCCTTTTTAACCTGGCAGAATATTGTATACTACAAAATAATCATTTTTTTGCACATTGTGCGTCTTTAAAGTGCACCAGAGAGCAGCTAGGTGGGTCCTGGACCCATGCCTATATTCTTGTTAAAATCTCACACCTGTGTTTGTTTAACCTGGCTTCGGGCCACCCTTTCCAGCTCCATTGGATCCGCCCCTGACAAAATCTAAAGTGGACTTATTATTTTCAGTGTGGTCCTTCTGATAGTGATTGTGCAGTACGCTAGAAGAAAATTTTATTATGTGCACATGAGCAATGTTATACAAGGGACCAACTTAACATCTCATCCAAAAGATGGTGTGCTACTAACTGTATTTCGATCCTCCAGCCAAAAGATAAGGAGAGTGGCATTAAATTCGCTCAAAATGTGGACCAGCGAGTCTACACAATTTAGTCACAACTCGGTCATCAATATAGCGACTACCGCCAGTTTAACCAACTGAGCTAACAAACATTCTCTATAGCCACAAAACATCAAACGAAACTCTGATAATGCAGTTATTTTTATACTTTGATCCAACACAATCAATGTTATTTATTGGAAATTTTTGGCAAAACATTCCAGCCTTTGATACCAATTGCTGTTAAATGGCATTTGTTTTGCTTTCCATTGAAATTAATTAACAAAAATAGCCACAAAACATCAAAGAAATGCAGATAATATGGTTATTATTAAACTTTTGTCAAACATAATAAATGTTATTTACTGGAAATACTTGGGAAACGCATCTGCCTTTGATAGCCATGTGCTGTTAAAAGGAACCTGTTTTTGCCAAAAGGTTTCCCATGGAATTTTTATTATGTTGGGAAAAGTTAAAAAATATCTACCATCAAAACAGTCACCAACAGATGGATTGTTATTATCCTAGATAATGTAGCTAAAAATATAAAAAAAATGCGCCAATAAAACATTTTGGTGCATCAACTGTACTATAAATACACTACAGTATACTCTATTATTAGTTACATTGGATAACCAACTTCAGTCTCAGAACACAAACAGCAAAACACAAGATAGTACACATGACTGCCAACTGCAGCATTACTCTTGATAAGGACAACCACAGTCTCTCACAAGAAAACCAACAATAGAGCACAAAGCCACAAGGCTGTCAACTACATACTATAAATACATACTTTGTCTATTATTAGTTATTACTGATAAGAGCAGCTACAAGGTTCACAAATGTAAAACACAACATACATGGCTGTCAACAGAATTCTGACATTAAGCAGTATTCTACCCAGTATGGTTTTTGCCATCAAATTTAACTGTTAAACATTTTAATTTATCAGTAAGAATTTTGTTTATTGAAAAATAATTATGTTATAGTTTTGATTATCATATATGCCTTCTTTACTCTTATTACAGAAAAGACAGAAATTCTCATATAGAGGCCTATTTATGAAAATATTTGGGGTACGGCCAAAACCATCCCAAAAGCCAAAACTATTTATGATTTTTGGACAATTCACCAGTATAAATTTTGGGACAACACTACATTCACTATTAAAAATGCAGTGCTTCTCACAAAAATAAAACACAAATCACAGATTTTTTGCACATTTAAGTGACATTACTGCATTGAAAACAACAATAGATCAAAAGACAGAATAAGTTGAAGGCTACAACAGACACTGCTATTGTCTACATAGGTAAGGACAAAATACATGCAACCCCACCACAAAAAAAACTCTGCTAAATACACAGCAACACACATCTCTAAACTCAATACTATGATGTCTTCAGTGATAGTATCAACTGTAAACTAGTATTTTAATTTATTACCATGTGTTCATGCCAAGGACGGAACACGGAGGCAGTGGTGGTGCCAGGACCGGGCCGGGCAACACCCCCTATAGGCAGGGCAAAACACCCTACAGGCAGGGCACCTCCAACAGGTAGGGCAAGGTTGAAGTGTGCGTGTTCCTGGTTTTCAATTCTACAAGCAAAAAACCTATTTGCCATATTTTGTGTGCTTTTTTAGGCCGTTTGGCGCATTTGGAGGCTCAATCAAACCTTCACAATAGTCTACAAGCCAAGTTCACCTCTGATGAAACCTTTTTTCCCCCTGCCAGGGAGCCCAGGATCCAAAGGCTGTAGCTCCCCCCACCCCGCGTAGCCACTGCACCGAGTTAATCCCACAGAAGAAAACGTAAAAAACATGTACAGAGCCATAGCCAGCGATGAAAAGGCAGGCAATCATAAATGTCCAACTTTTGGATTAAACTATTTATAATATTGTGGAAAAACACAATATTTTAGGGAAGTTGTGAATATTAGCATGGATAATGATATTAGGTTGCCTCATCTGCCAACTACTGTGTATGGCCCGGATATTAACAGTTTAAATTTGAAACAAGAGTTTAAATTTGAAACAAGAGTTTTGTACTGTATTGATGAAAAGTACATACCGCAGTTACATTCTGGTGGCAACACTTTGGCATCCTCTTCCAACCTTTTGGTCATCTGCCAGTGTTCGTATTCCTGTTCGACTGTTTCCTCAATACTCTTCCGTTTCTTTTTCAATTCCGTCTCTTCATCCTCCGTCACTGTCGCTGTTTTCTCCTCCTCGGGCTTCCCTTCCTTATCATCTCCTTCGGCAGGTTTCGCCGCAGGAGGTGACCTTGGTGGCGTGTTGCAAGGATTCACAATCGTCACCATTTTGCTTGGCCTCGTATTGAGGCATGGTGGTCCAAGAGGAGTCAATAAAGGTTTTGGCGGGTCTAACGTATGCGCACTTTCAATTTTCTTTGTTGGCCGTGGATGTCGTAAACTAGCTTTCAGAGCAATTTCAGCAGATAAACATTCCTTTGTTTTTTCAGGTGGTTTCGGAATTTGTTTAGATTTATTTGGCGATTCATACACTTGCAAAGGGACCTCGCTAGGCATAACAGTATTCAATTTTGGGGTTTCCGACCGTGATTTACTTTTAGAATTTTTTGTTTTGGTCTGTTCAAGTTTTTCTACACTGCTAATTGCTGTAGGCGTGTCCATAAATACCATTTGGTTATTGTTGCCTGCATATGGGGATGCAGTGGTCTTAGATGCAGACTGTAAAGGGGTTTCCATAGAAATTGGGGTTGTATTACACGGTTGGTTTTTCCCTGGCTGTTCTGGAGTTACCATTGCAGCAGACATTCTCATCGCTTGTTGCTCTACCACACCACTGCTCCTTTGTTTTTTATTTTCTTTTGTGTTTTGGTTCATTTCCTTTGACAACATTTCCATCGACATAATTGGATTCATCCCTGCTTCCCCAAATCTTTCATGAAATCGATCAATATAATTTTGTGGAAATTTATTTTTTATGTGACCAGGTAATTGTGGTCTTTGCTCCGTGTTTGGAGAACAATTCTGAGGAAGTATTTGATTGGAATTCGTATGAGTGTTATGTATTCTGTAAGTGGGGTCCATGTTTGATTGCTGGTATGGGTGAGGTCTATGCAGCTTTTGTTGGTACCTAGCAGCTTGCGATGTCTCCATGGGTGAGGATGTTGGAACCTGCTGACCGTTTTGCATGTGGTAGTTTTGAGTTCGAGCTGCCACTGCAGCATTCTCTTTGGCTGCATTTTGAGCACTATGTTGCTGCATGCTACTTGGATCAAATATATTCCACTGGTTTCCTTTGGCGGAAATATTATGTGGGTCCATTTGGCTGTGCATTTGCGATTGACTATGATTGCTACCTGAATCAGAACTTCCAACACTAGATGTCTCACGTATTCCCGAGTGCAACGATAAAAGTGACTGAGCAATGTCCATTTTCTTTGTAGGGGGAAGAGTACTTGAGCAATCTTTTTGATGCATTGGTTCGAGCATTTGCTGTTGTGGTAAGTATCGCATATCATTTTGTGGATTTGGTGTTAAACGGTCATTCACATTTTGCATGTGTGGCACCTGATTATGCAAATGATGGCCAGTCACCTGTGTACTTTGGTTAAAGGCTGAACTACCTGTAGTCCTGAAATCATTCCGTTGGGCAAATTCTTGCTGAAATAAATGTTGGTAACTGGGTTTCACATGAGGGAATCCTTTGGCAGCAGCAGCATGTTGCATACATGCCTTCTCATCCTGAAGGTTTTGGAATGGATCCCAAAAGTGGGGGGTGTTGTGGCCATTAAGAAGAATGGTAGCCTGTTGCTGGGGTGTTTGTGGTGGAGTTTGTGGATTCATTGTTGATACTGTTTCTGTTTCTTTTGTTGTTGTTGCTGTGGTTGTCGTTGCTGCTGCTGTCGTTGCTGCTGCTTCTGTTGTTGATGTTGTGTTGTGCTTGGCATTCTGAAATGACAGAAAAATTTACCAAGAGTTAGTAAATTTTAAACATTTGAAAAGAAAAAAAAAATCAAAAGCAACGAGCATGTAGAATCGTTGTCTGACGATAACGTTGGAAGGCTCGTCTGAGGACTATATGGATTCAACACAGTTCTAAAATATGATACATGAAAAAAAATATCGAACATGAAATATTAATTTCGAAACTTGTGAGGACAGATAAAATTTTCTGGTCAATAATTATTAACTGACAATTTATTAGTGGAATTGTAACCTCTTTATTGAAAAACATTAAAACACACATTTTACAAGTTCACCTTAGAAGCAGGCATTTGTCTATTCGGATGCCACACATAAATACAAAACTAAACTAACACAAAAACAAGATACACACAAACACACACTCAAAACCATAAGGAATATTGAAATGTAGGGCTTGTCCACAACTGAAAGCATTCCCAAGATCATAGTCACTGCCCTTTGAAAAAAATAACCATGTTAACATGGTTGATAATGGTAGTGACAAGGTAGATAAAGGAAGTTAACAGTGTTAACTCTATAAAAACTACCATATTAAGGGATACTATCAAGGATATGTCAGCAATGCTCTACAAGTATACATAGGAAAATATAGCCATTATTTAGAATACACCTTAAGGCATTAATAACATCAACAGACAGGGTAATTATATACTACCTTACTAGGTAATTCTCTGTGGTGCTAGGTGGATCTCCCTAGTAATTTAACATGGTAGATCTACCTAGTCAGAGGGTGTTAATTTTTTCAAAGGGTGTATGGAAAAAAGGCAAAGACCCTGTACTTTAGAGCCGATGAGATGGTGATAAACCATGCCATCTCAAGCAGCTGCAACTAAAGTGAAATTCTCATAACCTTTGGACCATCGAATCTGTTCCATTTTTGGGAATATTTCGGTCTAGAGAAAAGAAAATCTACACATTTGCATTGGATTCGTGGTTTTGGGACTTTAAAAAAATGTCCAGTATAACATCAAATTCAGTTTTCAGATATGTCAGGATAGTTGTAGCTTCTAACAGCTCATTTTTATTGTGTACTAAATTGATCTGTACAGAATGTTTTGCAATTCCTGATAACACAAGACGACAAAACTAAAGCCAAACGACACACATACTTATAAAAGTCTTCACGTTTCCAACTTGATAATAACAAATTAATAGTAATTTTCCAAATGGCCAGCTAATAAAATACAATCATACAATAACTTAGTGCGCTACATGACCTGTCTAGAAACATGTTAGAAAACTGACTAACTAACATGAATTGAAGATTGCTATCAGACGTTTCTCATGAGATCATTTTGCTAATGGCCAGCTGATAATGCATGTAGCTGTCTGGACCTGTTATCTTAACAAAATATCTAATGAAAATGTTTATCGTATAAATCAGTAATCTACGAGGAGACCAGAGGTTGCTAACATGAACGGTAGGAAACGGCAGACATGGGGCAGAGGTTCTGCAATGCTAATTTTGGTAGATGGAACAAGATAGGCACTGCTACTGTACAGCAGTACAGTATGCATGCGTACAATTGTCAAGTATATGGTAAATCCAGTTTAAAAAAAATGTATTTTTGCTTGAAACATTAAAATAGATTTAAATAAAATGAACTTGAATAAATTACAAAAGAGAATATTGATGAGAGAATTTTATGATAGGTTTTGTGAATGCTTAACACTAGTACTAGTGTTATAAATTGTTAAAGATGCATTGTCACTCGATTTGTGTAAAATAAAGGTCATGAACAATTATTTTTGAATTGGCCATTTTGAAGTATTAGGAAAGTTATTCACTTTCAATTCAAAAAACTTACGAAAACA
>JAOTQE010060603.1:7533-30033 GCA_025631205.1 Nesometra sesokonis | reverse complement strand
CCAGACAGGGAGGGCAACCCCATACGTCCCCCGACGAATAGGCAAAAACGTTATTTTCCGTATTTAGCGTGCCTTTTTAGGCTGTTTAGTATATTGGTGGCTCGGCTTTACCTGGTTCCCGACGAAATCTTAAATTTCTCCGCGACGGGGAGGGGGTGGTGGCAAAGATCCCATGACTATAGTAAATAGTAATTTTTGGTTATAGCAATTTCATTTGGTTTTTCTTTCGATTTGTCACTCGGTCCTAGTATTTTTATAACACCGGGACACTTCTTAGTAAAATGTCGATATTTAATTATTTTTGTTTCTTTTCACATTGTGCCGCATTAATTCGTATATTGTAAGGTATTCCAACAATATTTCTTTTAGGAAGCAATAAATAAATGAACAAGGTTTTTTTGTTTGTCTGTCCGTCGTGTGAGTTTTTCGTCACTTTTTCTTGATAGACTGATATTTATAGAATTGTCAGGGTTTGTTAATTTCTATATTTTTAACGATATTTTACATAATCTTGCGCTTTTTATAACTGTTTTTTACTGAGTTTTTACTTTTTTTAAATTACCTGTTTATGATTTGTTACTCTTTTAGCATACCATGAGTTTTACAATGCTTGAACTACAAGGCTGTTTATTCAATATATCTTTTACAATATTTTATAGTTTTAATTCCTTTTTAAAACAGTTGTTTACAATTTTAAAACGGTTTTAAAGTTGTAAACAACTGTTTTAATTCTGTATAATGTTAAATTATTTCATTTTTATTTTGATAAAATAAAAAAGCTGTCTTGAAACCTAGCAGCCATGGCCTACTTTTAAAACGTTATTATTATCTGTCCAACAATACAATTGTTTGCAATCTATATGACATTGGGTGCTACTAGACATATCTGTTAATATATATTATTATTATATATATATTAACAACATACGTCCCCTGCCCTTAACCGCTTAACCAATGCGAAGATACAAAGCAATTATAAATAAGCAGTGAATTTCAACAGAGGCCCTCCGCATATTTCGTTAAATCTCAAGTTTTCTATATTCGTAAGCCACACGCCAAGAAGCATGGCAAAATGTGGCTAACTGTTATTGTCGCTGAGACATTCAACCTGAAAACAATAGCCGAAGACGTGAGTAAACCAAAGAAACAGAGATGTACAACACACAAAGGCTAACAAAATGAATTAAAATGGCGGGAAAATTTAGAATCTATGGGAATCAACACTTTATCAAGGTCAGCAATTTGTAATAATTCACAAAACAAAGATTATTATATCGAATCACCGTATTTAATACAATAATACAGGTAATAAGTCCTCTTCGCTCTTAGGCCTAGGCCTATATATAGATGGTACCTTACAACACTTGCGGATCCATGATTTTCAGAAATTTTTCAAGAAAATCCATTTATTTGTCGTTTTTTGACATTTTTCGTTTCTTTTTTGTTGTATCTATCAATATTTATTTTTAGGTAACAATTTAGTGGAGCGCCCGAAATATAACAGGGCCATACTCAGTATTTGAAATGGGGAGGTGCGACTTATCGAGGATTTTGGAATAGAAAGTCCACTTTACCACCGGCGAGCAGGTATGGGTTTTAATTATGAAAAGAAAAAAACAAAAACAAAAAACAAAAACAAACAAACATTGTCATGCCAATATTTAGGTTTTTACGGGAATCAAGTTAAGTTTTCCGGGAAACTGTTTAGGTTTATGGTTGGAGGACCTTTTTTACTGTGAGGGGGCGTGCGCACCAATAGCATCCCCTTCGGTATAGGATTGTATATAAAGAGCCCAAGTTCAGCGATGATAAATGAGGCGACTGTTTCGCCCACCCCAAACAAAATCGTCATGGTGTAGCTACCATGTTTCCGCAGACTCGTCCTGTGGAGATCTTGATTCGTTGAGCAAAAACATGTTAAAACGAAACTAAATTAGCTATTGGTAAGATAAACTGTACCGATGGCCAGTGGTTGATTCAAGGGGTTTCAAGGTTCCTAGACCGTTTAAGTGCCATCTATAGGGGGGGCACCGCCAGTGAAACATAAATCGAGAAACGTGAAATTATCAATATGGTTGTAAAATAGGAAAAATTCAAGAACTTTCCACCTTGTTGGAATAAATAATAGGCCTATATGATTTGAGCTGCGGAAGATTGAGCCGTTTGGCAACAAATTGGAAACCTGGATCTATGAGGTCGCGCTAAGGGTGCGCACTCCTCCCTTTTGGCCGTCACAATTTTGTTTTCTATTTCTGGACTCAGTGGACACTCGGTACCTTCCCCCAATCCCATATCCAGTTTGGTGCTACCCCCTGTTAGAAATCGTGAATCCGTCTTTGGGTTCCGTTCCTCTACGATGTTGACCAAAAACGACTTATATGTGCTATCTTACAGGTAAATGACGTAAATATCCATTAATTATAGCACTTTCAATCATTTACACTTTGAACAATCACCAACGAACACCGATCCTTAATTTAACAGAAATTATCGTCGATAATTCCTCATGATCGCAGGAGAGAGGGAACGCGACGGCAATCGATAGAGGGATTAAACGTACCTGCCACCTCTAACGCATATTACGGAACTCTCGTGTATTAACAGCCATTTTTACGTCAAACGCATAGGCCTACACCATTTTCTTGCGCATGACAAGAATTTGTAACAAAAATAAATAAAAAATAAGTAATATCGGACTAAAACCCAACAATGAGGTAAAAATGACATAGGCCTAATCGCACATAAATGTTTCCAGAATCTTGGCTTTGTTTTTTTTATACATGCCGTAGCATAGCCTAAGTCTAAGGTAAAATTGACGAAATTGGCCAAATAAATATTTTCTTATAGGCCTAAGCTTTTCGAAATTAGGTACATGTACTTTGTACACTGGAGCGGAGTTTATCTCGCGCATTCATGCTGACAAGAAATTTTGTAACAGCTCTATACATAATATACTACATAATGTATTAGTATTATTAATTATTGTCTTGCCTAATTTGGCTACAATAAAAGAACGAGAGGTCTCGAAATGACTATGACGGTAGGGTTGAATGCCCTGAAGGCTTCGCTATCTCATCCCTTGTTTTATACCACGAGACACCCAGGCGAGTGCTCACTTCTACTATTTGATTGTATGTGATGTGCACATTAATAAATGGACTTTACACGACCTATATCTTATTTTTAAAGGCAAGGTTGATCCCATCCCAAGGGCCAATTTATGAACTCGTACAAGTGTGTTTCGTCCAAACGTCGTGTGAAAGGTCTTGGCAAAGCGAGCAGGTTTACACGTGGCTGTATTGTCCTGGCACGCTTCAACTAACAAACGGCTCGAACATTCATCGACGTTAACCCATTTGAATTGCGCCAAAATTACCCCACTTTAATGCATTTAATGATTTTAATCCCCAGTCAGGTAGCTGTAAACAGAGTCCTGAGACCGCATTTATTGTGGGTAAAGAAACTTGTCTTGTAGGACACAAAAGGCGTTGTAATAGACCTTGACGAGGCCCACTATCGCTACCACGACTTTTGCCCCAGTAATTACAATCATCTAATCATTAACAATAATACATAGTAGTATGTTTATGAAGAAAAAAAAGTGGATGATGACGGCGACGATGGCGATGACGATGAGTATGATGATAACGTTGACGATGGCGATGAGGATGACGATGTCGATGAAGGTGACGATGACGATGACGTTGAAGACGACGGTGACGGCGACGACGATGACGATGACGATGACGATGATGATGACGATGACGATGAGTATGATGATAACGTTGACGATGTCAATGAAGGTGACGATGACGATGAAGACGACGATGACGATGAAGACGACGGTGACGGCGATGACGACGACGATGATGATGACGATGACGATGACGATGACATTAAAGTTGATGACGATCACTGATGACGATGGTAATGATAACTGTCTTTGTTATTGTAAGGCCTACCTGTTTAAGTTAAGGTCATAAACACTCATCCCATTTTTATTCAAGTTTTAATCATGAGATTGGATGGGCCTACGGTTAGATCGCAGATCCTATCTATGGTCAGATTCTATCCGTGGTCAAATGAACAATTAATTATTCAATTCTCCAGTATTCGAACAAGATGAATTAGTTTGGCTCGTGTTTAAAAACAAGAGCACGTGTCAAGATAATAATTATATTAATGAATACAGTTCTTTTTATTAATTCGATTAATTGTAATTGTAGAAGTCGATAATTTATCAGTATACTGTATACTCTAAAAATTTTTATTCAAATATCATCAATAACATCATCATACAAGATAGGATACAAGTTGACTAAACTAGTGTCATCATCATCATCATCATCATAATGATCATCATCATCACCATCATCATCATCATAATGATCATCATCATCACCATCATCATCATCATCATCATCGTCATCATCATCATCATCATCATCATCATCATCATCATCAATCGTCACAGTCGTCATCACCATCATCATCTCCATCGTCATCATCGTCATTATATATATGTCATCATCAGTCTTCTCATGGTTTTAATTCATGCATCGCGATATCAAATTTAAAATTCATATTAAAATTTTATAATGATGTGTGTGGAAACTGGTTGAAATTTGTGTCTATTCTCTTCTCGTAGTCCCTCAACCCCCAACTCACAATCCAATGTTGATCATAAATTCAGGCGCCAATGATGAAGTTGATGTTTCGGGCGGTTAACAGTTACAAACAGCGTGTCCATTCATTGTAAATTTTACAATGACAAGAATAGACCTAATCCTCCTAATGTGTTTTGGCTCTAGGATTTTGAAAATCCGAAAATTGCTCCTCGACTTAGGCCTATGTCTTTTTGCAAGGTGAATCCTTTTTAAATCTGACACCCCGCAAAAAAACTCAGACATTCGCGCGTGTCTTGAAAAGAGTTTCCATAATCAATATGCTTTTAGATCTACAATGGAAATAAATGCTACGGTATTCGATATTGTTTTGGTACAGAATCCCCACAAAAAGTATTAAATTTAATAAGAAGATAGGATGCTATTTAGGCCTAATGGTATTCAAAGACGTGTATGAACTAAGTACTTAGTATTTGGTCTATAAATTACTGTTTTCCTCTCCTGTTTGAACGTTATTGTACTGGGAAAGTGAAAAATGTGCTTTTTTTTTAGTAAAGCTGAAAATTACATTAAAATAATTGAGTAATAGTTATTCAAGCAAACTCGGGTATGATTTATAGCAATTGTACTTGGCTACACGTGATAACGTTGTGGAACAAATTGGCTACAGAATTGTATTTGTGCGGGGTCTTTTCATGAGGACCTTCTGTATGCGTTATGGATATCGTTCCAAAACATTATGCTTCTGGGTTTGGGCCATGTTATTTGGTGTGATCAACATGTTGACGAATCCTGCATCCTTCCAAAGAAAGCTCGATAACAGGATACTATAGAAGAATCACCTTGTATAATCACATTATTAAAATATGTGATTATATCCAAATTACTTTTTTTTTAGTTTTCTGGATTGGCCTGTTAAAGCAGGTCCGCCGAATCCCATTGCCAAAATATTGGTTAATGGTCAGTTTCCTGGCACCATTCAGACTATTAAAGGGCACACAGTTGATTCAACGTTTGCGAGTAAAGAACTAAGATATTTTGTTGATCCCATAGAGATTACACTTTGATCAAATTTTCCTTTTTTATACTTAACAAAAATAATATTTAGTACTAATTTGAAGAATAAAATAAAAATAATGAAGTAGGCCTACGTATTGTAGTGTGTATTTGAAGGAACAATAGGCATAACTATTGATATAACGGTCTATAACGAAACTAGAGTGGACAGTACACTAAAGCTAACTCAATCAACTTAGGCTACTCCATTAAACACTCAACGAAAGAAGTGACACAGATAATTGCCCCATACGAAAAGAACAAGAAGCCCGCTGCAGGAATTAAACGTCTCTGTGAGCACAAGCGGCTTAGCATAGTCCAGGATTTACTCATTTAATGGTAAATCACAACGGCAACCAAAACCCCTGTCCTTGAATAAATAAAAGGAAAGTAAAAAAGTCGTGTTTTAAAGACAACAATTCACTGATTAATTCGTCTTGAGTGAGACGTTTAGCTTGCATTTCATAAGAACCGCTCAAAATTTTACTTGTAGATTGTTTTAAGGATTTACGGAAAATCTCATCGTAAACTCTTGTGAATGGAGTGTGTGATTGTAGATATAGGGACATTGTCCCAGAAACTAACAGTCATTAGCAGACAATTACAACAGTTTAACAGAGAAGGGATGATCCGTATATAATGTTAGCTTTATCCTTAGACAGTAAATCAGTTTCATTTTATCTTGGCTTAATGAACTCATAAAACACAGAAAATGCAATCTGATTAACAGAACGTGCGTAGACTTCAGTTCCCGCGTTTTTGTGGTAAATTCCATAGTGTAGGTCTTAAGTTCCCGCCACATTTAAAAAAAATCTCATAAACCTCTATGTCTCTTTTACGTACTTGATAACTTCTGATGAAACACTTTATTTAAAAATGGACAAGATAAAAAAACTTATGTTAAGGTTATACTTGGCAAAATAGAATTTGCAAATACCGTACTTATTTTGAAGGAATAGACCTATAAGTCCACTAATAAATTTTAAGTAAGAAAGTATAATACATACTCCAAGAAATTAGATATACGCCATCGTGACAGGATTCAATACTTCGATAAAAATGTATATTATAGATAGATTATGACATCACTTTATAGCAATTTATGTCGACATATTGAATTCTGTCGCGATGGCGTGTATGTCATTGCTTGGAGTATAATTTCTTACTAGAGTAATGGTATTTTAAACATTATTTACCCCGCATTTCGCAATGTTTTTTTGTGTCCCAAAAGCCCATAGACTCTAGTCTGTGGTTTTTAATTATTACGGCCTCTGTCAGAATTGTTGTATAACACATTTTGTGATTGGTAAGATAAAATGTTTTGGACCCTTCCAAGATTGGCATTCTCATGCCTTATCCGTTGGGCCACTGTGCCTGTTTAGAAAAAGAATTAATACTATTTATAAACGTTTACAAAAATGGTATAATAGGCTAAATGAAGAAGAAACGTTCGACCCTGCCAGGGTTCGAACCTGGAATCCCTGATTCGTAGTAAGATGCCTTATCTGTTGGCCCACAGGGCCGATTAAGAGAAATAATCACATTCATAACAAATATAATTAACTATTTGATTTATTTAATGTCGTCAGATTATTCCTAATAAAAGTGATATTTTATCTAGTCCCATACAGTACCTTATCTATACAATTATTTCTTTGGTAGTATACTTTAGTGTAAAATAGTTTTTCGGATGAAAACAACTGACGAGGGTCGAGGGCTTCCTAAAAGAAATATTGTTGGAATACCTTACAATATACGAATTAATGCGGCACAATGTGAAAAGAGACAAAAATAATTAAATATCGACAAGAAAAAGTGTCCCGGTGTTATAAAAATACTAGGACCGACTGACAAACCGAAAGAAAAACCAATGAAATTGCTATAACCAAAAATTACTATTTACTATAGTCATGGGATCTAAAATATAGAATGTTACAAATACGGTATTGAAAAAAATATCGACCCTGCCAGGATTCGAACCTGGAATCCCCTGATTCGTAGTCAGATGCCTTATCCGTTGGGCCACAGGGCCGGCTATTGTTAGCAGGTTTTAACGAAAATAGTCTGTGAGAATTTATGATTTGGTTAATAATCACTGTTAATAACAGAAATCTATTTTAAGTGATGGTAATCTGATCCACATATTAACCTGGTGATATAGGCCTAATCATAGTTATATTATATCCTTTAAGATGTAATCAGCTAGTGATCTTTAGTTAATGCACATTTTTGCTAAGTTTCAAGAGATTCTAATGAAAACTCTGACTTACAGGTTGTTCACAAACACAAATTCACACCGCCAAATGAATAAACAGGAGCGAAAACAACTCGCCAACTTCGTTGGTGGAGGTTAAGATAGGCCTATATGTATTCGATCGGTTCAGGCAGTGCACCTACAGCTCTTTATCGGAGCCACAAGACTAATGGTTAACTTTAGGTACCGTGTCGGTTTAAGTAAGAAAGTATTAATTAAATTACTATGCAACACAACAATAGCATAAACGAAATACAATGACAAGTTGAAATAATTTCTGTTAAAAGTTCAAAAGATCAAATTTACTGTACTAGTCTGTCGAACTTTTTACTCAATTCGCCCTCTATCGACGCAAACATTGCGTTCACTAAGGTTTCAAAAGTAAAAACTGGCTTTCCTCAATTTTTTTTAATTTAGTCAACTATAATACAATTAATACAAATCTTGAATATAAAATTTAGTAGTCCGTCTCCGACGAACTTTTTTTGCAATGGAGTTCGCCCTCTATCGACACAAACATTAAGTTCACTTGGGTTACCAAAGTAAACATTGGTTTTCCTCAATTGTCTAAAATTTAGTCAACTATAAAACAATGAATAAGCAATACAAACATCAATTACCGGCATACAACCTGAAATAAATGAAACCGTCGAAACAAAATAGGGACTTCTCTATTACTTATGGTTTGGTAGACCTCATTAATTTAGGAATATACACCCCAGCCTATGAGTCATACAAAATTGAAGAAGTCAATTTTATTTAATTTAAACTAAGGTTAAAAATGGAAATTCAACATAGACCTATGAAACTAAAAGGTTGGCCCAATTCATTTCAATCAAATACAGGTCTAATCTTTATTTCGCTCTATCCCACATGGGGCAATTCATAAAAATGTCAGAATTACAATACATCATACTGACGGCTTGCCCCTCGTATTTACAGTAAGCTTCACTGAAATAGTGTGTCGTATAGGCCTTCCACTTGGACTGACCACAGCTAGAAGTTCTCACTTTTTTATGTTTTATTCAACAGCTAGTTTTCTATATTAAGTATCATTATGAGGCTTATTGTGTGGTAGTATAGGTCATAGAAAGTTTTTGTTTGTTTGAATTTATTTATCACACAAATCTTAAATAATTAAAATCATAATTATACAAGTAAATATAGTAAAAGTAAAAGACTAATAAATGTTTGAAAGGAGACCAAAATAAGTTCACATAAACTTTAGGTTATGGCCACCATTAAAAAAATAATAAAATAAATAAATAACTAAATAAATAAATCAAATCACTGGCAAGTAATGTGAAGCCGGTTCGAACCTGATCTATTGATTGGAAGGTAAGCACGCTAACCACCAAGCTACAGCGCCACTTTTAACACCCCTTTTTGGTGATTACGAATCAGTTGAAACAGTATAGAAAGCGTTATCTCTAGGCCTAAGTGACCTTACTATTTCAGATCGGGATAAGTGTGTTCTCGGTTAAAATACTGAAAAGCGGAAGAAAGGGATACTCTATTTGTCCTAAAATCTCGTGTTTCACGAACAAACTTTTTCATTGGTATACGTAATCGATATCTGTCCTTTTCGGGGGTGTGGGGAGACATTGAGGGGCGCACGTGATATCATAGAGGGGAGCACAGCCTATCTGTCCCTGAAGCCAAGTGGACGGTTGAGGCCCACTTAGCAAAATTGGTTCGTCCTGGTGGTGGAACACTCCTAGATAAAAAGTAAAAACCGGTGTGCACAAAATAATAAAGAGCCCAGTATATCTTTCGAGATTAGTAGGGCGTTACCTCGGTGTGTTATAGCAGAATGGCGGGTATGATCCTAGGGTGAAAAGCAAGTCATTTGACTGTTCATCTAGTCCACTCAAGCTTTTGGCCAGAGACGCATTATAAATTCAATTATAGGAATGTAAATTCAAAAGTATTGTCAGCATTATTTAAGCCTAGGCCTATTGTTATCATGCAACTGTTTCTTGGGGTTTTTTTGTGGACACCTCCACTAATCATAGTATTATTTGTTTTAGTGTTTCACACAATTTAAAAAAAAATCAAATTTAATATGAATTTGATACAATAAATTCAATTTGCATTAAGGTCTAAGGGAGGATGTAATAAGCTGTACTGGTTTTAGGTCCGCTTAAATTAATGTTTAATTACAGATTGACGTTTATTTGAACCTCTAACGAGTTTGCGCTTTTACGGTATCGGTATGGTTTGTTTAAAAGTTAAAGAAGGAAAGTAAAAGTTTAAAAGTTTCGACCAAAAATAAAGAGCACGCGAGCTTTGTTGTTTACAACTTTGAAGTTATTGAACTCTTGTTTTAGCATCGAGTTCAAGCCGAGTTAAGTCCGCTAAAACCGAGTGTGGCAAACGAAAAAACGATTGCTTCCCGAGGTTAAGTGTTACGCGCTCTCTGTCTTTCCTGGCTACTTGCAATTGGGATAAGTAAAGAAAATGGGTAAAAAGTGTACTGATCGAGTTTCTTGGTGAAGTAGGCATACGAACATCTAGTACCAATCAATAAAATACATCACAAATAACCAAAGGCTGATCATTTTCTTTGGGACGCCTAACCTTTCAAAAAAATCCCTGAATGACAGGCAAAGCACGCCACAAGAAGCGATTACGGAACAATCGTTTGGTATTGATAAACCAATAGGCGATGGTGGGACGCGAGCCACCGCACCAGTAAACTTCTCAATTAATTGTCTGCCACGCGAACGGTGTGCGCTGATTGGTTAAGAATTATAAAGAGGTGGGGCTTCATGGTTCGGCACGCTTTTATCGTACTTGAATACTCCGAAATACCCTTATTAACCGATGATCCTAAAAGGGTAACTTAAAACACTCTCAAACTTCAACAAGTTAACTTCACTTTTACCTCTAAGGCATCCCAACAGGGAATCATCCTGAATAAAATGGACATGGATAACTCAACTGTAAAACTTCTTGCCGCAAGTTGCAAGTTTCTTGCAATGAATGCAACAATTAGGCCGACAAACGTAAAGAGGTTACAGAATTCAGAACCGCATCCTGCAGAGATGGTGAGATGTAAACGACGACTTAACTACGGAGGAATTAACTACACGATGTCTCATCAACAAACGGCGTCAGTAGCCCGGAGGAATGAACGGGAACGAAACAGAGTGAAACTTGTCAATTCTGGGTTCGACACCCTTCGACAACAACTTCCAAACGGTGTGGAGACGAAAAAGATGAGTAAAGTAGAGACATTAAGATCTGCTGTTGAATATATCAGACAACTCCAACAATTACTCGATGAAAACGACGCCGTAAATGCAGTATTCAATTCGTCAACGGCATCACCACCAGATTCGTCCGTAGGAAGTGCATCGCCGGCTCATTCATACGTCTCAGATCATGAAACCGGACCTTTAACGCCGGAGGAAGAGGAACTGATGAGTTTTGCAAGTTCTTGGTTTTGAAGGAAACCTACTTAAAGGTGAGACTTCGTTTCAATATTTATTGAAATAATTTTAACGAAAAAATCATTTCTCCAAATTTAACCTTTAAAATCCAACTTTACATTGTGTTAATTTACTTAATTATTTTCATATGTTCTATATTTAAAATTAATAGGAAATGATTTTTGAAACCGAAACGTTTTCCTAGTTAATCCGTTGGAAATGCATTATACTTAATTATTAACGTGAAAAATTGGAAGGTTGGTTTAAGGATTTGAATGAAAACAAAATTTGAATAAGCGGGTTCTTTGTAACAGAATTGGTTGATTAGATATATAAATATCGGTTGCTATGACATAAATACAATGACATGTTTGAAAATGAGTTTTCAACATTAAATCCCCTAAATTAATTTTTAAAATATGTTAAATTAGAATGTGCTATTGTGTTTTTATGAAATGTTTTCATTAAATTTGATGCCTTTTATTTTATATTATAGAACCTAGATCTAAATATTTTTTTTATATTTTCTTTGTTTACAGGACTATTTTGTGTATACAGTTAGTCCAGGGCAAGAACTTAAGCCGATGTCGCGCGTACACTACGAAGTGGGCGTGGCCAACGCAACTCTAGTGATCACGTGAGGTAGATGATCAACGAGGACAAAGCCATGACAGGCCGAAGAAGATTGCTGATCCACCAATCAAAATCAGCCAAGCGAACAAAGAACTTAAACAATTAAGTTATACTATTGTTACGCGCCAGAAGTTTATTTGACGTTATTTTTTATGAGCTAGGCAACATTATGATTTGAAATAATTTTAAATCGACGAGAAGTTTTAACTTCTTGATATAAAAATAAGTACCGTGCCGACGATTGTGCTAAGATGAATTTATGTTTGTTTGTAATAATTCTTACTTTATTTTATGGGTTTTTTTTATAAATAATTACACTTATCGTAAATGATGATGCTTTTTTAACATTTCGGTTCAAACTCAGGTCTATCTTGTAAATTCTGTTTAAACGTTTGCCGTTTTCTTTCAACATGGGTTTGTTATTGTACCGTAAATAATTAGGCCTAGGCCTATACCAAGTCTAAAACTCTATGCAAAACTTATCTATTCAATTATTTCTTCCACCTTATTCTTTAAATAGAGTAAATCTAAATCGTGTTTTCTATGTTAATCAAAATGAATTAAGTCTGTAAATAATGTACATAATAATATATTATTTTGCTATTTTTATATACGATCTCGATTGTGATCATTTAAATTTTAGATTTAAACTTAAAGTTGACTCATCCGAATTGCTATAATAATCTGTCTACTAATTTTATATAGGATTAAAATCTAAAAATTCACTGCGGGCAGATACTGAACAAAGAATTTAATCACAAAAACTTTGTATTTTCATACACAATCAGAAATATTAATAAATTTTATAAGAAATATAGACATGGGTTTTTTATTGTATTTAATTGTCAGATTCATGGAAAGCGGGGTTTGGTTTATGATAACGATTGATCAAGAACAGACGACTAATGTGATAGACTGACGTTTGAACGGTACCTGCTGACCCTATGAAAATACAGAACTTACGACCCTGATTTATGGTGTAGCAGCTTATTGCTTATTGATAAGTGTGTGGGGTGGGGTGGAGCATGCGTGGATCAAGGGGTGGGGAGAGAATCTTCCCTTTTGACTTGAGACGAATTTTATTTGAACTTCAAAAACTCATTGTTTGCAATAAATCTATCTGTGAAAAATTGCCTCTCAGATACCGAGGGAACGCAAGTTGTTTGAAAATTGGAGAGGACCTTAGACCTATAGAAACAACACGAAAATTGGTACCGGTACCCGGCTTCGTCTATCCGGCATCGGGATCCGCCTCTCTGTTTTTCTGACATGTTGCGTTAACCGTCTTTAAATCATGAGTTGGCCTATATTTACGACTTACTGCGTCCAATTACATCTTCAACAATAATTATCACAATATCATCAGCATATCATTACCGTGTAGGAGGTACCCCCGTGTATACTGATCCATCAATTTTTGTGGTAAGGCCTATGTGCCGATTGGTGATCATCATCTCATCATCGCTGTCGTAGCCATCCTCATCATCATCTTCGTCGTCATCATCACATCACCATCATAATCACCACCACACCACCGTCATCATCATAATCATCATCATAATCATCCTCATCATCAGCATCATCATCATCATCATCATCACCATCATCATCATCATCATCATCATCATGCCTCATGACCCAGACCCCAATGATAAGCCACTGTTTAAAATATGGTTAGTTCCACTCGTGACCTTTAATTAAAACTACGGCAATTATTAAAAATAGAATTAATATTTTGGCCTTTGGATAGAGTATTTATTTGGTTTTCTAGGGGAACAGTCGGTAGTTTTCTGGAAAAAATGACAAACATAACTCAATTAATGTAGGCCTATTATTTTCTTCATGATTAACTCGTATCGATTTTGTGAAATTATGCTTAGTTTCCAATTATTAACAATCGATTATAACTTTTGGCGCCTTGTCGCGCTCGGTTTTGTTGTCATTGGGCCGTCGGAAATGTCATACAAAAGCTAGGATAAGAAACACGATGAAGCCGTCAAGGATTAACGAGTGTTTGTCCCTTGATAAATAAAATATATCATAAAACTCGGCTTTAAAATTTACTAGCTAATTTTAAGGATAAAGTAAAGTGTCATAAAAGCTGTCACTTTGTAATTGAAAGTAAACTTTCATAGTAATTCTACCAAAATTATTGTGATAGTCAGTGTGCTTTTAATAACAATTTCCTGAACAGTTTAGTTCAACAAGAAACAAGATCACGTAAATCTGGTAGCTCATGTGATAATAAATCCTACCGTAAGGGTTCGTTTTAACTGTGTGGAGGATTAAAATAGGCCATATTTACATATTTTTTGTTATCATTTTTGGCAGTCTTCATCAAGGTTATCTACCTGAGATTCACTTCTCTGCCTATAGGCCTACCTACTTTACTTTTATTATTTTATCAAATTGTGGCATAAAAGAGAAAACGTTGCTTATTCGTTTTTTTGTTTGTTCGTTTTTTCGGTTCCTCGTTGGAGCAAAATCAATAATTAGGCCTGTTATTCCATATTTTTGATGTTTTCTATTTCCATGGGAAAATAGATGTTCTCTTGTAAGGTAATCGATACATTTTTCATGCAACAAAAATTCCGTTAGTTTTGCTGACAAAGCCTATGTCCAATTGTGTGAAATAACCAATATATAACAATAGACCCTATTCAAAATTAATTTCTCTTACTGTTTCGTTGGTGAAAAATAGACTACCGGTAGGCCCATTTAATAAATTTACATTGGAACAAATTAAAATATTCAAGTATTAAGAAGGTCACAAGAAAAGTAGGCCAATACTTTTATAAATAGGCCTAAATAACGAAAATCCATGGTGGGTCTAAACTTACGGCAGAGCTCCCAAGTTTGGAGATCCAAAAATAGAGAGTTTTTCAGCACTATTAAAATTACGAGTCATAAAGATAGGATGCTAATTCGATAGGCTAATATTATTAAAAATAATTCTATATTAGTTTTAACAGCAATTAAAATATGTTTCGTTGTATTTCGTTAGGCAGACCTATTGTTTGTACACTAAGGTAGTATTAGTAACGGGACATTTATCGACCAATGCCCAGTAGTGGCGCAGTACACAGCAAGGTAAATATTGAACATGTCCTCTATTTAATCCACGCTAGGAGGGTTCACGGGTGACTTATTGACTCAAAGATTAATAGAAACAAATAACAGATCACATAAATGAACGTTTTTGGCTCTTTGCCAATGAATTACTACTTTATCGATTGCTGATAATTGTTCGTGATAATCCGAATTAACCTTTATTCGGCATGTTTTACGCCAAAAAAAAAAAAAAAATAGGCCTACAGTATAACATTGATATTGCCTAATGTAAAATTTGACAAATGACACATTTTTAGTCAGTATTGGATTTAGTATCCGGCCCATCTTATCCATTTTCTTATACTTAACAAATATCTTCACTATCCGTACCAGCATGTCCGTATTTTATGCAAAATAATACCGGCACCAAATAAGTCGGTAAATATATAGGCCTAATATATAAAATAATTTTTTTCTTTTTTAAAAGACATTAACTGATTGATTCTTTTAAATACCGCGGTGCCGACCTGTTTTATTACCTTTACTTTCTTCTCTATTGTTTCCACCGACAGCTTTTATTTCTCTTCACAGGGACGGATTCAGTAGAGCTGGATTGAGGGTCCAATGCCAAAGAGAACTTTTAGAACTTATAGAAAATTCTGCTGCTAGAGAAAGACGTAGCCCATAAGTACCATCGAAAATTTCTCCTTCCTTTAATTTTGCCAGGCGCGGATTAAGTGGGGGGGGGGGTGCGACCGGCGCCCATTTCCCTATTATCAGGTGCGCCGGGTTCAAAATGCAAAATGTACCAAAAAATACGGTACCAGAGCTAGCACCAAAATGGGAAAATGAGCTTTTTTTTAATGAAAGATTACATATAACTCCTAACTTCTAAATGAATAAACTTGCCTGCCGAAAGAAAAAAACTCGACCGAATAATTGTATGTTTTCAGATGTAGGCCTATTTTTATGTTTCAAAATATCATGTTTGCTCCCACATAAACCACATAAGTTCATTGACATGAGCATGTCTGATACAGAACCATGGTCCATGACGTTAATGTACTTCTTACATCCAATGGCCTTGTCAAAAGGAAATGGCACTATAGTTTTATGGATGAATCTAGAAACATATCTGTGCCCTTGGAGCATCTTGGAGTAATCGTTTTTACAATTCGTTTAACTGAACTGTGACTTACGGTATTTTTATTTCTTTTTATCCTCTTTATCAAGGTCTGAAGGGTGTTCATTTTATTGTGGTTAGAAATAGGCTTATTATTAAGACATATTATATGTCAATTACAGGCTTAAACATTAGAAAAGAGAATGAATAGGCATTTTGATCGATTCTATACTAACATTTTTTAATAGTAAAAGGAAATTTCAATTGTGTTCATGGTTGCCTAATCGTTAAAACAAGTCTTCACCACAGAAATGCAGCTCTTTTATACAAACAAATGGTTAAATATTTTAGCGCAAAATATTGAAGTCTCCATGCGCTTAAAACAAGTGAAAGGGATAGACAAGAATTAGAAGAAATTATTATGTATTATTTTAATGACGTTTGAAAGCAGAAACAGAAACAGAAACAGAAACAGAGGGAGAATCACAAATAGACAATGAGGGAGAATGACAAATAGACAATGAGGGAGAATGACAAATAGACAATGAGGGAGAATGACAAATAGACAATGAGGGAGAATCACAAATAGACAATGAGGGAGAATCACAAATAGACAATGATAAAGTGTTGCATAACTTTGGTGCACCAACCTTGAAGAATCTTTCTCCACTTTTGCCTTTAACTTCGAATGCGGACAGAGAAAACTGTTTGATCCGATGAAATTGAAATTGAAGAAGTTCAGGCCTATATTGCGTGGATAAACAGGAAAAGGATGCTATTTTGTCCAGCTGATGGGATCATTACGGCCCAACTTTTGTTGCTTAATCATACATTAGCGTATAATAATAATAATAATAATAATAATAACAATAATAATAATAATATTAATTGTAATTATAATAATAATAATAAAAATTAATAATAGGCCTAATAATAATAGGCCTAATAATAATAATAATAATAATAACAATAATAATAATAACAATAATAATAATGATAATAATAAATAATAATAATAATAATAATAAAGTATTAATAACAATAATAATAATAATAACAATAATAATAATAATAATAATAATAATAGGCCTAATTACCATAATAAATACTAATTATTATTACTGTACCATTATCTTTAAGTATATTACAGACGATTAATTTGATAATCTACTTTCACCGTAAACCATGTTACAATTGACCATTTGTTACTCTGTAGGCCTACTTTCGTTTCTTGGAAAAAATAACCACGGTGCCAAAAGTAACATGCACTAGCCCTATAACCTACTCTGTTCCAACGAATTTGACTGTTTAGACGTTGTTTGTTAATTTAATCATATTTCCTAGCAATTACATTATTTAAAAAATAAGAAGTGTTAAATCTCAGAACCTAATTACAGATAGGTCTAGATAAATCTGATTTAGGCATAACTTGTTTTCATTTTTTAAAATATTTCTTTTAATTCTATAAAACAAAGACTAACATATTTCGTTACGGTATAGGCCAAACGAACATCAAATATTAAAAGCGGTCGTTATTTTGTTAACTACCATATTGCATGCCGCACCAGACAAAACCCAATGCATTTTTTTAAATGTGCGTTAAGAGGCTATTATATAAGTCGTCGATTTTAATATTAGTTTTCAAATGTCACTTACAAACAACAGAAGATTATTAACACAGAAGTGTTAGCATTTTTAGCATCTAGTCTATATTTTCGGGTATATCTACGCCTCTGGTTGTTTCTTTTAATAGGTGTTAAAAGGGTGGGTTCTTAGCATTGTTAATTCAAGGGTTGTGTACATATCGAGAAAGCCTCAAAATCTTTAATTGACAGACGTATCGTATTTTCTTATTAAACATTCATTTGATGAACTATTCTGACTTATATTTCCCCAATAATCTTGTCCCCAAGGATGTGAGTGGGGAGCTGTTTGTAGCCCTGGACGAGGCCACGAGCGCTGGAAGACAAAGACACTCTAGAGTCACGGCTAACAAGTGACTCTCAAAAGGTGAACTTTGGAAGGGAATTTGTAGCGTCCTTTCTGTTTGCTTAGCCTAGAGTAAGGTACCTCTTGAAGTGATAGTAAAGGATATATCCTTTGATAAAACACTAGATATACATTGGCACGCGTGTACACGTGCTTTTAGCAAACAACTACCTCGTTCGACAGGTTAATGGTAGGTATCAATTTTGACGTCGAGAGAGGACAAACTTGTCGTTGTATACCTTGTTGATACCGTTCCTTTGATCTATCCGGCGACCATGCCCTATACAATGGCGAGTTATGGTAAACACGGGGATTTCCACCAGGGTCCATTATTGAAAACTGGGCGGAGTCCCAATCGTTGAGCCTCGCCTCAGTGGTAAAGGCGGTGCGTCCGTTTTGGTAATGGTACCGGTTCTGTTTCGTCTCATATTTTTCAACGCCTTTCTTTGTTTCCGTTTTAAATCAATGGTTGCCGTGCTTGGGCTAACAAAACATTTTTCATCTAAAAACATTTTTAATTTTATATTATAAACCCGTCTATCTGTTTGGAAAATCGATTAGGTACCGCCACCGCGCTATAGGGCTTTTCTTTAGACAAAACGATTTGGTAAGGTCGAGGCTGGCGGGGACACACTAGCGGACCAGACATTTGGGAGAATCATTCTGGATAAGTCCATAGAGAAAGATTTTAAAAACATACATGGGGTTCAACAAACCTGATGACTTTAACAAATGTCAATGTTTGTCATAAATAAAATATCCTAGGCTCAAATGGTTCTGCACAGTGCGTCCACAATGTAAAGTCAAATAGGCCTAGTAAAAACTATTTTTATTATAGAGAAAAATGTACAGGCCTAAGCTTTGCAATATTCACAAAAACACGTTAATAATCTTAAAACGAATTAACGCCTAAATTTGTTTTTAATAAGAAATGTAGGATTATGCCTATTTTATTTTTAGGGATTTCTTAAAATAAGAAAGGTTTTATAAAACAATCCCTGAAGCTGAAATTGTCCAAATCAGTAACAAAATAATTACAAATTTGGCCAATTAGATAAAATGCAATAACATGCCATAATAGCCTAAGTTAAAATAAACACATCATTAAAACAAGTTGAAAAGGAAACAACATTAAATGTGTGTCTTGTGTACTCAAGATATGATAGGCATATAGTACCGTATTTTACAATGACGTTGGAATTTGTGGATAGGCCTATAATGTATTCTTTAAAAATTGTATAGACCTACCAGGGCCGTAGCCAGAGTTGGAAAACAGACGAGGCGTAGTCTGGGGGTCACGTAGGATTCCAGGGACTGGAACCCTCTGTTGGAGGTCAGTGGGTTAGTCCCCTTTAAAAAAGCCAAATTTTGACAATTTCAGACGAGGCAATCGCCTCGCCTGCCTCATGCTGGCTATGGCACTGTCTAGAGTACCGTACAATATTGGGACTAAAAACAAAAATTTAAATAATAATAATTGAGCATGCATGAAACTAATAATAACTTCGAACCTCAGAGAACTTTTACGTTTGTATGTTATAAAAAAGTATACCATCAATACCAGGCAAGGCACTGAGTGAACCTTTAGGCCTTCGAAATAAAACATCGAAAACTTATCAGCTGCCTCGTTGATTTGGACGATAACATAAATTTGACGTGTATAGGATTATGAAATAGGTATATTAAATCCTAAGAATATTAAGCAACCCAGCTGCGGTGCTGACACAGTAGCTAGCAAGTGAATTAGTCCAGAGGTGTTTGTTTTCCCTAATTAATAACGCTCATTTTAATCATTTGTGTAATTTTTCACTTGACGTTGCTAAGACCAGTGATCGCCGATGCACGGTAGCCTAGCAGTACGGTTACGGTGTCTATACCGAACTGATAAATCGAATTCCACCCCGATTCTGTGGGCTAGGATCAATTATAATATAGGCCTCATAATATAACTGTTTAAAATTTATCAATGGTTTTTCCTATTTTTCTATCTCATTTTTACATGAAATATCGAGGTACATGGTTCTTAAAACAAATCTTGGTTTAGAATTTCTACAGCAGCTGCCGCCACGCGCGAGTTTATTAATTAGGTGTATTAAGATTAAATAACATTTTGTCTTAAATCAATAGGCGTTAGTACATAAATCAAGCATGTAATATGATTTGATAAATTTGAGGTTCGTGCTTATTAGATTAACGTAAAACTTAATATAATGTACTAAAATACTTTTGTTTTATTTTTAGTTTAATTGTTGCTGTTAATTTGATGGACAAACCACGGAAGTATTATGTTTTTTTTATGTGTGTCTAGTAGTTGTGGCAGTTGTGTATTGTGGCCTAAAAGTGATATGATACCAGCTAGTGTAAAATCCAAACTTTTCGCTAGCCCCATTTTCTTACAATTTCCGTGGTAAAAAAAATTATGTATGTATCTTTATTGCAAAAATAATTACGAAAATCAGAAAAATTCACTGGTCGCAAAATTCCCTATTTATTTTATGAAATCGTGAAAAGTGATGTGAACGACTTTACCTAGCCTATTCAAATTACCAAATTTAATGGTTCCAAAAAGGGAGAGGGGCGCACATTTCCAGATCTCGGTTTTGATTTTGACAAGCAAAAAAAAATCACAAAAAAGTTATTTTGTTCATTTTGCCGGTTTTGATACGGTATCCTGTGTGTCTGTGTGTCTATTTTCTATGGTGTATTTTTTACTCGTCGCTCCTAATATAATGGGGAGCAACTACGTTTTTGCGATAATTGGGGGAACACCGGCTGCTCCTCCTCCCCCACCGAAATCCACCGCTGCGTCACAAACAAATGTAGCAATACGGAAGGTATTTTATATTTTTCGCATTTTTTTTCAAGCAATACAAGGCTTTAGACAAGATACTCCATGTCCAATGGTTTGCTCTTCTCTTACGGGTCACGTCAAGTCCTGTTGTTATATAGTTATCCACAACATAAGGTAGGACCAGCACATTAAGGTAGCTACTTCAATCCCCGTCTTGAAAGATAGTCCTATCCTGTGTCCTTTGAGTTAGCTTACACACGAGTAACCATGTTATAGGCCTGAGTTTTTCAGGTCGGTAATAATTAACAAATTATGAATAATTAGTTAAAGTATGCCTGTAACTAACAATGGAAAATTAATATTTGATTACATTTGATATGAATGTACTCGTATTCCTCTTCTTACACAGTTCCCAACCGGCCCTGTGGCCCAACGGATAAGGCATCTGACTACGAATCAGGGGAATCCAGGTTCGAATCCTGGCAGGGGCGATATTTTATTTTCCTTGTTTCTCTACTATGAACATTTATATTAGGAATTATGCTTACTTAAGTTCATTTTAGTTCAGCGTGTCTTAGACCGTGCGCATTTTTCTATTTTTCTACAAAGCAAATCTCTTCGCATTCCATTTGTCCAACATCTGACGTTACCTATCCTCTACTTCCTCTTCTACACATATCTCCCTCAATGTTCGCCAGGACTAGGCTGTCACCTCTCTTTTTCGAATGTTGATATTTAATTTTCTCTTCCTGACCATTTCCATAAGTCCTTCTTTTTCTAATACCAGGGGCTGACCGGGCTGCATGACCTAGAGCCACCCCTACCCCCCACTTCGGAAATTAAAATATATCGATATTATTAATAACATTATCTATAAAATGAAATTATTCAGCAATCACAAGATAAGAATTGATCCATTAACACGCACCTGAGGCCAATTCCGGACATCAACATTTGCCGGGGAGCATTTCCCGGACCCCGCTAAAACTTTGACTCTCTACCGTCCCCCATTTCTCCCCCTCCCCCGCTTTTCCAAAAGTCTGCAGCGGCCCCTGGATACTCCAATTGTTTCCCTGATCCATTCATCTGTCTTCATGTCTCTCCAACTAACTCTCAGAACTCTTCTCCAAAGACACATCTCGAAAGAGTTATCATTCTTTCTTCCTTGGTCCTCAGTATCCAACTTTCACAACCATATGGAGTAACGTTCCAAATCAATGACTTTGCCAGCCTCACCTTCTGACTTAGACTCAGTTCCTTCCATCTACACAAGATCCAATGTGTTCTCCTTGCTATTCCTAGCCTGACCTAAACCGGCACTGTTTCCAGACAAATAGGCCATCTGGCCTTCCATCTACACAAGATCCAATGTGTTCTCCTTGCTATTCTTAGTCTGACCTAAAACGGCACTGTTTCAGACAAATAGGCCATCTGGCCTTCCATCTACACAAGATCCAATGTGTTCTTCTTGCTATTCCTAGCCTGACCTAAACCGGCACTGTTTCCAGACAAATAGGCCATCTGGCCTTCCATCTACACAAGAT
>JAOTQE010060592.1:0-18720 GCA_025631205.1 Nesometra sesokonis | reverse complement strand
TCATTTTTGCATTATATGGCCGCCTTCCGTTTTTATGGGCTTGTCCCAATACGTTTACAATATATATATATATATATTTATCTGTCTGTCTGTCTGTGTCTGTCTCTGTTTGTCTTTGTCTGTCTGTCTGTCTTTCTATCAATCTATCCATCTATCCATCCATCCATCTACCCTCCCACCCATCCATCCATCCATCCATCTATCTATCTATCTGACTCTGCCTGCTTGCTTAATTACCTTATGAGACCGGCGGTTCTAGAGCTACTCTAATTGAAACCAAATATCGTCTAATCTAAAACAATTCTCAAACAGTAATATTACTCGGAGTTAAATAGGCCTAATCATCATATTTAAATGTGCAGATAATTGCAAGGTCACGACGAAAAAAAAATCATTAGCCCTATTTACTTTCTCTTTTGACATAACGCAATGAACACGTAGGTTCGTGTTGACAGGGGAAGTCTCTCCACATCCAATTCATGTCCACATTGGTTTTGCATGAGGTGAGGAAATAATACTGTAGGACTACTACTAATAAGAACACCCTTCTTCTTAACTCACCAAAGGCTTAACGCCGATCTATGCCGTGTACAAGGAAGTTGATACGGTTCGGTGAATTACGAGTAAATTATAATCAATAGAATTTTTGGGACATACCCGAAATTATCCAGCTATTGTAGCTAAAACACTTTTCGAGTTCCCTGGGGTTTGCTATTATAATAAACATTTACTACACAATTATGTTTATTTTTAAGGCGATTTAAAAATGTACAATTTAGAGAAACCAAGGATGATGTTGTTATAGCATTCAGAATCATTATAAAGTACATGTGTGTTTGTGTTTTTGTACATTACCCTTGTACAGACAATAATAATGTGTCCAATTAGCATCTTGGGAATTAATTGTGACAATCAGTGTAAAAAGTATTGTTTTTCTATTGATTGGGTCATGCGACTATATATTATAGTTTCTAATTTTGAAGAAACTTCGTCTGTTTGACAAAAAAAAAATCTAGATCGGTTTCCGTGGTGATTTGGATGGTACCACAATTATAGAGAAAATATTTATACACAATCATTAGTACCCCGATTGCCAAATCACCACAAGTTACAAATTTCCCACTGGAAACCATATAATATCAACAATTAGTTTATGTTGCATAATTTAGAATATATTTAAATAAACAAATAATGCATGAAATCTAAGCATTTAAGTGTGAAAATAGTTTTAGTGTAAATCTAATAACGTATGTCAACCTAGGACAACAAAAAGAAGAGAGCAGGTCACTGAATATACTACCAACTACGGTATCTTAATGAATGCATCACGTGCTGTTATCAGACGTTGACAATAGTTGTGAAACCAAAGTGTAAATAAAGTTAGTTGGAAGGCAATAAAAATCACAGTATGCTTCCTTATGCTTTGGTTGTACATTATTAAATGACCATAACAAGAGGCCTTGTATCCATGTAGTAAGTACGTATTCAAAATCATATTAGCGTTAGAAACATATAGATGATGTTTTTAAAACAGATTGAATTGCTATCCATGCCGTGTTGTTTTTAACTTCTTCCTTGTGCGGTAACCTACCGTATCTCTTCTACATGAAGCTTTAAAGGTCAGGTTCACCCAAAAAAATACTATTCTTTATATGTTTTAGTTAATCATAAAAAAATATATTTAGCCCTATTTGGGAATTTTTAGGATCATTTTTCCCCCTGATTTTCATGAATTAGAAAATGTATTTAAAAATAAATGCTAGATTTCATCCCTATTATTTTACACACAAAATAGCAAAGTGGGTAATTTTTATTATCAAATAAAAATGGTTACTTTACACTATATAAAAACATCAGAAATGAACAATTTTGGTTAAAACACAAAATAATAGTATTTTTCTATATATTTTTAGAACGACCGTTGATTTTTCACAATTTATTTAAAATACCTCTCTTTCAGGCAATTTGATGTAAAAGAATAGGGATTCTATCTTGTAACTTGAACTATCCCCCCATTTAGCAATTTTCGTCTATCTCACCAATAATTAGGATAGGTAAAAGAAATCGTAAACATTCAGAAACAGGGCTGAATATACTTTTTATGGTAAACTAAAACATATAAGGAAGATAATTTTTTTGGATGAACCTGCCCTTTAAATACTAGATAACCATGTACTGTAGGTTCGAGAGGTCCGGGATAAACGAGCAACAGCATAACAATAGAATTTTAATGTTAAATGATACATTTTACATGAAATAAAATGCTGAGAATATCTGTATATCCATATAATGAGGCAGTGCAATTCAATGATGACGTCACAATAAGCCATTTAACGGTTTCAACTGCGCATGTGCGTTACCAAGGTCAAGTAATAAAACGACGCGCGGCTCTTATTCAAAAGAATACTTGCCCCGCGTTGTTTTATTAGTTGACCTTAATCTGCACATGCGCAGTTCAAAATAGTTTTAAATGGCTTATTAGTTCAACGTTAATTTTGTATACTGCCGCGGTCAGTTTTTACCACACATTGACCACGCAGTTGAGAACGCAGGTCACTTTGAATCATAAAGCATTTATTTTTGTGGGAAATATTGAAAAAAAAATGTTTCTGATGAGTCTTTGGTAAATTCAGAAATGTATTTATTAAGACTAATCACAGGCAATATTTTTCAAATATTGCAGTCAACAAAAACGCAATAATTGCTTAATATTGACATCACTCAAAAAATCTTCTGATATATTTTTTAAGATAACGTTAAGGCTCATTCATTCAAATACCTCCGAAGTTCACACACAGAAATTAATTATTTTGAAACTTACATGTTGATTAGGCCAAACAAAATTAATACTTTGTCTCACGTCACTTCTGCCATAAAAAATAAACAATTAATGAGGACTGAGGATTTTTTCAGCAATCATCTTGTAAGATTTTATATTTTTATTACTATTAATTAATACTTACTAGGCCTAGAGTTAGAAGACTCAGTGCTGACAGATGCGTTGTACTTAGATGTCGTTTCGTTGAGGTTGCTCGTTTTAATTTCATATCTCACGAACGGAACACTTCCCAAACCAGTACTAAAAACGCTGTCACGTCTGCCTTGTCGTTAAGGGGTTTTGTTTTATAGTATTGTAAGCATCGGATTTAAAAAAGTCACTGCTTTCCTTTATTCATTTGTTTATGTTTACGTTTCAATGTTATTTTATATTACTAGGTGGTCAATTTAACTTTGAAAGAAACAACACGGAAACAGATTAAATGTTGCAAGACTATCTGAAAGGATTTTCGGTTGAACATAGTTTTAACAAACGCATTTTAGCAGCCGACACCAAGATGCGCGAATCTTACAAAACAGGTCAAGAAAGAGGGAAACTGCCGTTTAATAGGACGAAGGTTCTTATAATAGGAGATCATGGTGTCGGAAAAACGTCAACTTGCAGGCGGTTACAAGGGAAAGAATTTCGACAGGAAGAGCCTAGCACGGTAGGAATTGAAACGAACACAGTTCAAGCGAAGGTTAGTAACGTTAATAGCAAATGGCGCGAGGTAAAAAATTCACCCCTTGAAGACTACGAGAGATCGGTGGCATGGTGGGCAGTATCAAATAAAATAAATCAAGATAGAAAATCGAAAAAGACAAATACATCTACAATCAATACTGGTACATCAATCCACCAGATTTTCCAGGATACATTTTATCTAATGTTGTATGTAGTCCCAGTTGCAGTAATGTTTCTTTTTGGTGGTTTTACATTCGGATTTGGACTCGTAGTTTGGGTTTACATAGTGTGTCTTATGTATTTATGTGATTATCACAATGCATACCGTTTTGGTTCAGGAAATGCCATAGGTATGGTACTCATAGACAGTGCCATAAATATCCATACCAAAATAAGAGGCCCTGAGATTTGGACAGATACATTGTCTGTAGTCATGGTTGTGTGTATGTATGGAATTGTTTCGTTATTCATCGGCTTAATAATAGGTTCAGGTGGGAGAACTGGAATCTGTGTAGGTCTGTGTTTAATGGTACACCCAAAACAGAAATGGTTCTCATTCGAACTTGCTTTAGAAAAAATATTACTCATCTACAACAGAGCATTTTTCAACTTAATGCTTTGCATATTTGCAATTGTTACAATGTTGGTTTTTAAAATTGTTCATTCCAAACTATTTTCATTGAGTAAAAAAACTTCTATAATTGTATTATTATTTAGCTTAGTGTTTATCTCGGTCGTAATATTTATTGGAAGGCAATATTTCTGGGGCGTATTTACGTCAGTGTGCATTGCAGTAATCTCGTGTTTTATAATGGGTGGAGTCATTCTAGGTAGAAAGGCTGTTGCGTATGGTTGCGTTCCTCAAAATTATATTTTCAAAAAATCTGTCGGGGTCATAGCAGGGTTATTTATGGGCATCTTTTGTGAATGGGAATATACCAATAATATAGTAATTCTGAACTTACGAGGTACCCTAAAATTTTCATTATCAGAATATGTACTCTTTTTTGCACCAATTTCTGGATTTATTATCTATGAGTGTATAGCATTCATGAAAGTTAGGAATACATCATTTATACCAATAAATTATATTAGACAGCAAATTGAAGCATGCATTCGTAAGGAAACCTACTTGGATGCTAGACTCAGTTTGTGGGACTTTGCAGGACAGGAGATGTACTACAATACACACCATCTCTTTATGCCAAGGCAAGGTGTGTATTTAGTTGTTTTTAACGCGGTTGAAGCAGTTTTAAATCCTGAAAAACAAATAAAACGGTTGCAATTTTGGCTTCAGTCTATTGTTATGCATGCAGAAAATGACAATGCTGTCGTATTTCTTGTAGGAACGAGGCGAAAACATGTTAAAAATACAAATAAGTTGTTGTGTTTTGATAAATTTGTACATGCTCATCTATACCGACGGTTTTTTAATTTTCTGGCTTTTCATCCGTCTGGGAAACTTTGTTTTTTCATCGAAAACTCCTTAAAACTAGACAAAGAACGTAACACTTTACGGGAAGTTATATACAATGAAATTAGAAAAATGAATTTCTTTCATGAGTTATTTTCGGTAAAATATCTTTTATTTAAAGAAACGTTGAACAAATTTTGTCAAAGGAAGTCTATTATTACGAGTTTAAAAGAAATTGAACAGGAAGTAAATTCCACAAACACTACGATTATGTCGACAAATGAAATTCGCCAACTGTTGAACTTTTTTGATAAATCTGGAGATCTCATATACAACGGACATGATGAATTGCTACGGAATTACGTTATCTGTGACCCTCAAATGTTGATAGATATTTTAAAAATATTAGTAAATGTTCCACAACCAAATGACAGAAAAAGAAATGTGGCTGGGTTCTGGCAGACCTTAGAAGACACAGGAATAGTTGACAGTAGATTACTAGAGCATATATGTCAAATGCAAGGAGTCTGGAAACTTTATCCATACGTCATTCGTTTCTTGGTAGGAACATATCTATTGTTTCCTATTTGCGTTACCAATGAAGTTGACCAAGTCGGTAAATTCTGTCTTAGTTGTCGACTGCCAAAACTAGAATTGGATTCAAGGATCAACAACTACCTTGGTGAATCACAGGGTATCTATTATTTTGATTTTGGTGAAATTCTTGTTGATGTCATATTCCTACGTCTAATTGCTAAGTGCTGCGAAAAGTTTGATTGGTTTAATATCTATTACAATACTGCCAAATTCAGGGCCAGTAAATCGGGTATCTTTGTCATAAGTACAAAGGTGATAAATGGTGGTGCACATTCATATGACAGAAATCTTATCAAGATATTAATAGATGATCAAGACCAAATCCAGTCTGGCAATGTTCTGCAGCAGATGATTACCTTTATTGAAGAGATCATTCAACAGACTTTTAATCCTGAATATTTTCGGGAACAATACGTCTGTGGTCCTATCTGTGAAAGGTGTAGCTCGATGGATGGCACAATGTATTTGGTGAATCTGTTATGTACTGGTAATGACATCTCCACATTGGATGGATATAGGATAGACGACTATCATCATATTTCAGTTAACACAAAGGTAATATTCATTCTTTATTTCTATTTTTAGACTTGAGGTACATCGTTTTAGTTATAGCTTATAGTATTCAAAACAGAAAAGTTTGAAATGGCCAGGATGACATCACATTCTAAACATATATTGGTATTTCATCATCTATGAGTATATCAAATGCTTGGGTTTCGCAGATTTCTATTCGACAGAGGAAAAACACATACCAAGGACCTCGGGTTTTAACGAAGATAAAATAGCAACCACGCCCACGACCTCCCCATGTCGGGGACCATGGCCCTCTGACGGGAACCATGCCCCTGTCCGGCAAATCCTGGCGCCACCACTGGTACGGTATCTTTATGTTGCAATTAGATTGACGTTACGTTTTTTATCACTACTTTGACATCATGAACTTTGTCAAATTCAGTCTTTACAAGAGCATTCTAACCAGGATCGTTCGGAAAGGTACTTCATGTACAAAACGATTACATTAACAAATAATAATGTATTGTTTAATTTCAGGTCAATGTTACATGTAATAGACCGATGTACGGCAGTGAGCACCTACCGGGTAATGTATGAATGAACGTGGGTCGTTATAAAGACAATAGTATAAATACATCAAGGACAGATGGAAGCAGTATATAAAAGGACTATATTGTAAGAGAGAACGTCCAGATATTATACCCTTGGAAAAGAAGGACGATGACAATGTTGGACCTGATTTGTTAGAGAGTGAGATGAACTCTGCCATAGATAGGCTGCAGGGAAAAAAAGCAAAAGGGGAGTGTTAAGTTGTTTTATCATTCACTGGATTGTGGTACATACCTTATTTTATGGTACATTTGATTTGTTATGTAGGTAGTGTTTTGGGGAAAGGATACTTATGAATTATTTAAGTGATTATAGTCCAGGAAGTGGAAGCTTGCTGGTAGTTGGGACAATAGATTAATCAATTGTTACACAAAGGAAACTAACTGGATTGTGATTGGCTGTAGGTACATCACTGTTGGAAATGATTGTTAATTATGATTGGTTGGCGAACCATAGGATTTGAGGGCTATTGGTGATTGCTTAAATATGCTTAAGTGTGTGAATATACTAGGGGAGGTAAATTTGAATTAACTAAGAATATTCAGCTCATCAAGAGTGAAGTTTGTCTTTTCTTCCGGCCTATGGGTCGTAAACATTTTGTTGTAAGCACAGAAGAGAATAAAATTTGAAGTTATTTTTTGAAATATACAATTGAGTTGACTGAATCATCGAATTTGCCTTGTAGCTGGGAGAAATCCAAAGAGTTAGTGACTAAAAAAAATTGGATAGAATTTAACTATGATATATATAGTTAATAAAGTTCTAAAAGTGAAGATCGTGGTTCAAGATCGTTACAGGGAGGATGGAACACCAGCAAAATTTATCAAGGCACTAGACGGTGATGGAAAAAATGCTTTGTTAGACAGTACATGTACATCCATAAAAAGTGAATTTGGCCTCAAGATTTTTATAAGAGTATACTGTTACCACTTGATAAAAAGAAAAACGCCACCCGATGTAAAGATTACTGAATCTCTCATGCACCTAAGGTACTGCTGAGAGTAATTTCCCCCTAATAGAGAGCAAGGCAAATGATTATATTGGAAAGATCAGTTTTGATTTAAGAGGAGTTGTGGTACCAGAGATGCAGTTGGTGTGATGCGTATCTTCGGTGAACGCTGCATAGAATTTCAACAGGATGTATATGTCTGATTTATAGACTTAGAGTAAGCAATTGACAGAGTTAACTGGCCATAGTGCTGAAAAATATTTGAGTAGATTGGAGGGACAGAAGATTAGTGACAATGCTGAACATCAGACAGACGGCTACTGTTCTAAAATAGTCTGGCAACACCGTACCAGCCATCATCTGAAGAGGTGTACGTCGGTGAAGACTTATCCCGCCAATGTTAATCAACATTTTATGCAGAAGAAATGCTGAATAACGCTCTTCATGATGTAGAAGAAGGAATAGATCTGTGTGGTAATCTTGTAAAATCAGTACGCTTTGCTGATGACCAAGCAATGATAGCAGGAACAGAAGAAAGATTGCAGATCATGTTGGACAAGCCGAGTTATAAAAAAAATGAGATAAAAATCAACATCCAGATTACCAAGGGAATAAAGATATCCAAGTGGAAGTACAACTCCTAGTGCAAGTGCAACAGTTTAAATACTTGGGAAGTATAGTATCTGACGATGGTCACTGAAAAAAGGACATAAGAGTATGAGTGTCAATGGCAAAGGCATCATTTGAACAGCATAAAGAGTTATCTACTGGTGGCATTTGTCTCTAGTTGAGGAAGAAGTTGGTCAAGTCCTTGGTTTGGAGTGTGTTGATATACGGCTCTGAGACAATGGACATTGAGGAAAGCTGGCAGAAAAAGATAGATGCATGTAACATGTGGCTTTGGAGGAGAATGTGCAACATCAAGTGGACTAATATGATTAGCAACACAGAGGTTTTATGAAGAGTTGGTGAATCGCATTTGATAATGGCAGATACCATCACGCAAAAGAAGATGAGATGGATTGGGTACGTAATACGACAGGATAGTTTTGTGAAGGATGTGATTGAAGGAAGTGTGATAGGAAGACAAAAAGGAAGAAAGAAAGTATGGATGTTTAATGTTTGATGATATACGGAGTGGAATGAGCGACAATGAGATGAAGAGAAATGCAGAAAACCGGGAGTATTGAGGCACATTGCTATGGAGGACCTGTCTTTTGGCAAAACACTATTTATGACAATTATAGATATGGAATTAAGTCCGACATTTAACATTGCGTCCTACGAATGCTTTGTAAAAACAAAGATTGCTATCGACATGATATCTAATACAATTGTGCGGGTCGTTAATTTTATAAAGAATCTTTAACTCGATAGATATAATACAATCATTATAAAGCAAGAAAGAGATAATAGTCATAATTGTCAGAAATGAAAAATGATACAAGACAAATTACTGCATCACATTCATTGCGGTGTGCCGCGTGCAGCCTATGCACATTGCCGTCAACTACGACGCACTGAGTTACCTTGGCCAACGGAGTTGGGCAGATGTTATGTTTTTGCCCCTGTTTGTGTGTCTGTGCGTCTGTTTGTTTATTTTTGAACAGCCCAAAAGTCACATTTTTCATCTGAAACTCATATATCTTGGCCACAATGTTTCTTGATTAATGGTATCAACATGAAGAGGCAGGTTAAATGTCAGTCGAGCAAAAGGTTCAGTCATATGTTCTGGCTTTGTCTCATACACTTTCGGGGTAATATAATTATATACTGGATTGATTTATGCTTGTTCTCTGATTACTTAAAAGCGTGCTACATGTTCAAACATAATCCAACCACCAAAGTAATATTTACAGATCCGTAAATAGTAAAAGACTATTTACGAATTCTGTCCCAATTTCAACACCAGATGGCGCTATATCATGTGACCCGGCGCTGGTACTGGTTGCGACCGCAACAAACAAGAAAAAGAATGGATCAATCAATTAACAAGAATGAACAAGAATGTATAAATCCAGTATATAAAACAAATATATACTGAGATGAAACGCTCTGGATTAAAACTATGTGACCCCAAGTGACTGCAAAATTACTATTTGCAGCCCAGACGGAAATAATAATTCGCAGTTACTTTGGGACTCATAGTTTAGACCAGAGCTTTTCATCTCAGTATATAGTTGTATACTATAAATTAAGTTTCATGTTACCAATTCTGTTGGTCATGGTACCATTATAAAGTTTTTTTGACTTGCTACGTCATTATAGAAGTTTCATAACAATCAGGCTATTAATTAGCAACAAAATAACAAACAACAACAAATAGTCAAAGGTCATATATTTTTAGTAAAATATGAATATCTTTAATTTTTAGGTAAGGGTAATTGTTCATAACAATGGGGCTGTAACGTCTTAAGTTTTCACGTATTGTCAAAAAATATGAAAACTAAGTCTTGGGATAAGTAAGTAATTGACCATGAGTTTAGTTTCATGTAATACATTTATTTGACCTTGATACCATCACATATTGTAAAAACCAATATGAATATGTTAATTTAGTTTTTGGGATAGGTATTATTGACCATGAGTTTAGTTTCATGTAATAAATTTCTTTGATCTTGATATCAGTCTAAGTATTATTGAACTTCTCGTCTTTCATAATAAAAGTTAATAAAACTTGCGATATTTGATATTTCTTTAATCTTAGGTAGGCGGTAGAAAGGCCAAAAAAGCGGTAGTGTGCCACCAAAGTCGGTAGTGTTGACAGGCATTTATACAATAACTATGTACGTCTCGGGTTTTTTTTATTCAGCGCTCTCAATCGTCAACCACTTTGTAGCCAAAGCCAAAAAAAAAATTATAATGATTCATCACATTACTTTTTAATGCGAATTAAATTACATAAATACTTACAAGGATAGACGTACCTATGTCTAAACGGTGAATAAGGTTCATTTGCCCGAATGTCCATTGGTTCGATGGAAATGAAATAATATGAGGCATGACACGGAAAAACCACCAAGTTGTAGAAAAATTGAAAATTGAGATATTGTTATAACCATATTGCACGTTTTACAAGCTTTAAAATGAGGGGTAATTTACAAACCTCGGACATCTATAACTGAAATTACTGGACAAAATATACACCAATTTCATTTGTATTTGTTTATATTTTCTGTTGTTTATTTGCTTGTATCTCAAAAACTTCCTGTGCGACAACTTGATGGTCCATTGGTCCGAATATATATTGGTACGAAGGTCCTTTGGTAAGAAGGAAAGGATATAGCATGGTACTGTACCGTATTGAGTCCTGTCTTAAACGTTCGCACTAATGAACAAATGGGCCTTAGACCATTGGCCCTTCGGAGCAATGGGCCTTCGAACCAATAGACCTTTGGGATAATGTTTCGCCCATGGGTGTGAGGGTCCATTTGTCCGAAGATCCATTGGTACGAAGGTCCATGGTTCGAAGGTCCATTGGTAAGAAGGAAAGGAAATAACATGGTACTGCACTGTATTCTGTCCTGTCTTAAACTTTCGCACTATTGATCCTTCTAACCAATGGCCCTTCACACCAGGTTAAACTTTCGCACTAATGATTCTTCGAACCAATGGGCCGCGCCTTCAGACAAATGGCCCTTTGGACCAGGTTAAACTTTTGCACTAATGATTCTTCAAACTAATAGGCCTTCAGACCCATTGGCCCTTTGTAGCAATGGGCCTTCGAACCAATAGACATGGTTTGAAGGTCCAATGGTATGAAGGAAAGAAAATATCATGGTACTGTACTGTATTGCGTCCTGTCTTAAACTTTCGCAATAATGATCCTTCGAACCAATGGGCCTTCAGACTAAGGCCCTTCGAACCAGGGACCAATAGGCCTTTGGAACAATGAGCCTTGGGATCAATGGACCCTCGGAATAATGATCCGTCCACGGTCCCTTGGAGCGCTAATTAAGTAATTTACGGTATATCTTATTTGACTTTAAAGACCATGTGACACACACACACATTTAAACATCACATTGTTTATTATTCTTTTGAAGTGTCCTTCGTATCGTTTTTAGTTATGCCCTTTTTCTGTATTATGACATACACTGCTCAAACCTGATAGATCTGCGTGAATAGTTTATGACAAAGAAGAAGAAAACAGTTAATAAGTTTCCCATACTTACAATATCACTTGAGATAACAACACAATAACAATATACATAGGACCTAAGGTACTGTGAATAAATTTGTATGCCACATAGCCAGATACTCTGCTTCTTTATTGTTTTCAGATTGTACATGTTTAACGTTTAAAAACTAGCTTGTAGCAAGTATGCGTTGTTTTTATTCACTTAAAAACTTTTAAGGAACCTTAACTTGGTTATAACATGGATAACTGTGGGTTGGCCTCTATACTAGGATGGTTTTCGTAAATTCAATCGTATTAACGAACCGTATAGGCCTAAACTTCCTTGTACGGATTTAACTCTGCGACATTACGACCAACCGTACTATAGGCCTATGGTGCATTTCATAAACCTATCTTCTGAAATTGTCTCACCTCATTCAAACCATCCCGAACTGAATTGGGTCTTGTCCGGCTTTCTTGTCAAAAGAGATCTACGATTTATCTAAAGTTTGTTCCCCCACCCACGCCCTCCCCCCACAAAAAATACACAATTTCAGTAAAAAGTATGTGACATAATTTTTAACCAGAGCCCTTTGCTAGGACCGCGATTTTTAAAAGGTTAAGATGAAGTCATTAGATAAAGTAAATTCTAAATCTAAAGGTGAATTGACTTGCGGTAGGTCCACATTATCATCCAGACAATTTTCTCGCCTAGCTGAGCGCATTCGACAGGTTCAACTGAACTAGCTACCCCCGTACCCATGTATACTGTTCGAGAAAACAGTTTAAACAATCGGAAATTTAAGGTGACCTCACCTGCATTAATTATTCATGCTTATATTTACAAGTTTCTGCTTTCTGGACGGTTCCACCTGAAAGCTTATTTCGTAATGCCTAATCTTAGGCTATGTATTCCAAAGCGGCAACATAAGATTTTCATTACCTGAACATTTAATAATATACTTTTATTATCAGGGGCGGATTTACCCCCCCCCCCCCCAACAATTATTGCCAAAATGTAGCCCCCACCTCCTTATAGTATAAGCGCCGGATCTAAAATCGACTTTAAAAGTAAAAATAAAATAATATAGGCTTATGCGCACCTCCATGATGGAACAATGACAAACAACCTATTGTACCAATCTACTCAATTTGTTTCTCAACATTTCTTCTAATTTAATTAGAGTATTTTGTGATTTTATGTCTTGTTAAATGGATCACCTAATGGCTTTGTTTTTACTTTGACTTTTTCGAAAGGTGAATGACTTGTGGTAGGGCCCACATTATCATCCCAGCCAATTACTCGCCTAGCTGAAGGCATTAAACGGATGTTAGTAAAAAATAGATATACAAATGGGCCAAAACAGTGTACAAGTACACGCAAAATAGGAAAAAGTAACGTTTTTCTTTTGTCAAAATCAAACTGTCCCGGGCCTTGGAAAGGGCGCTCTCTTTTGCTGAATCCTGGATCCACCCCTGATTTACACCCTTAAAGCACACAAATCATTTTAATTACTTTGGAATAAACACAAACGTCTTCTGCTCGTTTACTTAAAAATAAATTTTTGCATGAATGCCTCGAGTACGGCGACAAAGAGTTTTAATGAACTTCATATACATTCCTGGGTAATGTACAGTTATTTAAAAAAGAAAATGGATAGCGGTAGCCTTTTACGCCAATGGCAGCTGATTTGCTAGTCGTGTTGTTTTGTCATGATTGAATGATCGGAAGGTCAAACGTTTAACAAGTTGTGTCAAATTACGAATAACACATAATGTTCAAGTGTCACATAACTAAGACGTTATCATTATGCTCTGTACAACTATGAGTTAATTCATCTTCAAAATCCTGTCAACCTTGTTATTTCTGTAAGTAAACTGTAAATTTGATTCATTTTATTTAGAGAAACTAAAGTGTGTTGTTATAACAGCCGAAAATAAGAGGAGCACCTTAATCTACCCTACCGCCATTGACGAATGTTAGATTCAGAAACATACCTACCAGTATTCAAAAATAATATTGTGAATCACTTCCTTGAACGTTTTGAATTGTTTTGATGATGGGAGCAAAATTTTCCTCTCGTTGATAAATGATCATTATGATTGCAATTGTATGTATAAACCTATGTGGTCTAATGTTTATGACACTCGAAAGGACAATGAGAGGTCACAGGTTCAAATCTCGCCGGAGTTCGGGTGCGCCCCTTCTAAATCCTCCCTGTTTATTTTTAAGGTGCATCGTCAAAACTACAGATAAATGGTCATAGTTAAACCAACCAAATTAAACGCAGTGGCAGATCTAGGGGAGGGGTGAACTGAATAGATTGCCTAACCACTCCTTTCAGTTCCAGTGAAAACAAGATATTTTCACTAAAACCAGCCAAAATGACGATGGGCGAGCGGAATCTGCATGTGGTGGGGCCGAGGTCCGGGTGCGCCCTCTTCTAAATCCGCCTCTGTTTCTTTTATTAGGTGCTTCGTAAAAAAACTAAAGATAAACGGTTAGGAGCCTATAAATAAAATTAAACAGCAGATTTAAGGGAGGGGTGGGTTGAATAGACCAACCATTCCCTTCATTTTCATTAAAAAATTTATTCTCAGTAAAAGCAGCTAATGTTACGGTGGACGAGGGGAATCGGCCTGGACTTTGCATAACTTTTAGAAGTGAACACTTTTGATGCTGGTAATGATATTTTCACAATTCTTTGTGCCGGAGACATTTTCAGAAAAAAAAACGTGTGTGTAATTTATGATTTTAGAATAAAGCTGTAAATTTAATAGTGAAAACTAAAATTGACAGAAATTAATAATGTTGTGCCTACGTAGCAATTTTATTCGTAGCAGGGGATAAATGATTCAGCAAAAGTGACTTCGTATGTGTTTTGTATACGATTTCCAAGCACAACTCTTTCAAAACCTGAGATTTTTATATTGTTTAACATTGTGTGTAATATGAATATCTGACCCACTTCTGATGTAAGACCAATTTGAAAGGTTTCCTTTATTATCTCATTGTTAAATTTTTTCCCGGAGTTTCCCTTTACAGTAAATCCTTTTCCGATGCCGAAGATTCGTAGGGCTGGAGCTTATTCCCTATTTCAGTACCGTGACGATACTCTTCCTGGACGGGATGCTTGTCACATTCCAGCAATTTTGCCGGGTATCATGGTATGTTGAACGCATCCTCTGCCGTCTGTTGCCAATTGTCATTCAGTAATTAGCAACTCTTTTCAGTAATTACAAATTGACATTCAGTAAGAAACATCATTCAGTAATTATAAAACATCATTCAGTAATTACCAAACATTATTCTGTAATTACCAAACATCATGAAGTACTTACAAAACATCATTCAGTAATTACTAAGCATCATGCAGTACTTGCCAAACATCATTCAGTAACTACCAAACATCATTCTGTAATTACCAATCATCATTCTGTAATTACCAAACATCATTCTGTAATTACCAATCAGCATTCAGTAATTACCAAACATCATTCCGTAATTACCAATCATCATGTAGTATTTACCAAACATCATTTAACAATTACCAAACATCATTCAGTAATTACTAAACATCATTTAGTAATTACCAAACATCATGCAGTACTTACCAAACATTATTCAGTACTTACCAAATATAATTTAGTAATTACCAAACATCATTACACCATTCAGTAATTACCAAACATCATTCAGTAATTACTAAACACCGTTTAGCAATTACAAATCATCATTCAGTAACCATACAACATACAGTACTTACCAAACATAATTCAGTAATTACTAAACATCATGCAGTATTTATCAATATTATCATTCAGTATTTACCAATCATCATTCATTAATTGCCAATTTTACTTACTTAATGATGTTTGGTAATTACAGAATGGTGTTTGGTACTTACTGAATGGTAATTGGTAATTACTGAATGATTGTTAATTACTAATTGCCAACTGAATGCAGAGGAGGCGTTCCATAATCGTGCGGCTGAACCAATACGAGTAAAGTACGATGCCCAGGCGCACATACAACTAGCTTGAATGAGTTTTGAACTCCCGTTCTCTCGATTGGAATCAGACCGAGTGGTTTGCGCCAACTGGTCACACACGTTTCGTATAAAATTAGATTTTTCTCATCTATTTTTTAGTAAACTGTCAGTCAACACTCTACTGATTGGTCGGTATATCTCTCAATCAGTTGGATTGATAACAGTCGTATCTTCAATTTTATGAATTTATTTTTTTTTCTTAGTTGGTCAAATCACGATATTATTCGCTTTATTTTAATTAAAGAACAAACATTATAATAATTCTAAAAGAATTCTAAAAACCTTTAATTATCCTGGGTCCACGGGCTTCCCGTGTGGAACCTATGCGGCCCATTGTTGAGTTGAGTACTGAATTTGAAACATGACAAGGAACCGTTTAGACTGATGATAAACGCCAACATGTTATATAATTAATTACGAAAATGTTTATTCATTAGATATTCTGGTTGCCATTTTATTTGTTCTTCTTTTTCTTTAAATTATAATTTGTTTTATGTTTGAGGTCTTGTTTTAATGATAATAATTATTATAATGCAAACATGTTTTAATTTACCACTACTAGACTTAACAAGAATAACTATCAACAATAAATACAATTCTTAACCATGAATTCAATATTAATTAAATAATAAATTTAATAATACATTATACATTCTTCCATTATCCTTACATATGTATCCACTCAAATCAAAGTTTAGTATGGTCTCGGTGTCACCCTATTGTTACTATAGACTTTCTTCATCAGTACCTCTTCGAATGGATGCCTTGTGGAGCGAAAATGGTATTGTCCAGACCCAGTACCATGCGAGAAATCACACTGGACCACAGAGTAATAGGGCCCCGTTACGCCAATGGTTCAATTTTTTAGCTTTTAATGTTGTCAAGTCTCTTTGAAAAGCATGTGGAATGTTTTAGTGACATTTCCGAGTAGAATCACTACCGTATTCTAATCTAGAATCTAGAAGTCTAGATATATAAATACTATTCTAAATGTAACCCACCCAATTGACTATATGGTGCTGAGGTGGTTTTGACTCTATATTCCTAGATAGGTTCTATGCTTCTGCACTCTATTTTGTCGGTGTCATGTACTGTCGAAAATTGCTAAGAACATTTTTACCTATGATATTTGTTTTGTGTCTTTTAAGAGTGTTAACCGATATGTTATTCTACCAATTACAATAGTGTTTGGCAGGGAGACACCACTTCCTGGACTAACCACGTTTTCAAACAACTCTTGTCAAATATTCAAAGTTGTTGAAATAAGTACCCTGCGCCAAAAACAGCAAAAACACGTGTCAATGTCCTTGGCGGTGTGTCTACCGTTTATACCATGCCCTTTGTATTACAATTTAAAGTTCCCCCTTTTTTTCTGGATCACTCTCACAATGTCTTAAACCACCCCAGCCCCACTCCTTCGTAATTTCATAGGTGCGCCACTGGCTACAAACACAGAATGAAATGGGAATTAAATAGTGTTAATCGCCATCGTCACCATCAATTGTTATTATCAACAATATTAATACAGTATTATTATCTAGTTATTGCAATATATTTTATTTGAAAATTAAAAAAAAAAAATGAAAGCATATAATCGTGTACAATTATCACAATTCAGATTAAACACTGGTTAACCGGGTATCATTACACCACTTTGTGTTGGTTTCAAATATTGTTTGAGTAATGTAAGAGTTTAAACGTCCTTTCAAAAAAAACACATGCCTGCGCTAAAGTACATAAAAAGTAACTCCATCCCGTACAATAGCCCCACGGAGCTTCATGGAGAGGCTAATTAACCTGGATATAGAATGCATCATGAAATATTGTTTAATTAGTAATGTAAACAGCGTTTAAATGAACTAAACATATTGTACATGCTATAGAGTTGAAATACAACTACATTTAAAGTGATTAAGCCTAAGCCGCAGCAGTACGGTAGTCGGTCAGTGTCACTCACCAACTGTTCTTTTACTAGCTGGCAAACCCGGGCTATTAGCCCTATTCTCCAAACGCCTAGTATGTACAAGGCGATTGAAGTGCAGCTACTGATCAGAAGCTATGCAAGCAAGATGAGCGACGGTATAAAGCAATTCTGCGTCGAGCTTACTTTTATAGCGTTAACATCACCTGCTATGCAAATTTCATATTTCTGCGACTACGCCTGATAGGCGAAAGTCGCCGAGGCATTTGGCATAACGTAAACCCGCCGTGCCAACCCTAACCCGCCGTGCCCAAAATCAGGTTGTTTCTGCGCATGCGTTAGAACTTTTGCGTTTCAACTCAATAGTGTTTGTTAACAAGAAACGCGGTGATGTGTTAACTGATAGCACAACGGACAGCATCCCATTGTACAAGTCGATGATAATCTGTCTGTCTCATCATGATGATGGGCGGGCTTTCAGATATTGATCAACTTATCGACAATTCCATTAGAGATGTAGAAACACGGTATAGTTGAAGTAGTTTACAGGCTGCATTAGAACTAGAAAAACTTCCAGAAGATTACAGTTATAACATTGGTAAGTATACAGTAGGAAATGAGAGTAAGAGATCAGGACATACAAACGTACCCCTTACAACAATAGATAGGCCTATGGCCTAGGCCTAGCCAAGATTGATGGCTAAAGCGGCCGCCAATTTATCAACGCTTGTATTGTAAAAAAAAGAATTTTAAAACAATAGCGTAGGGCCAGACAGGCCATATGAATTATCTATCATGGAAGTTGTTCAGGCTAGGGCCTGGCCTTAGGCCCTGAAAAGTTGTTTAATCCTTAGATGGTGGAGGTGGGGGGACCTCATACTCAGTCATAGGCTAGTTAGAGTACTAAATACAGACGAGAGAGTTGTTCCTAGGCTAGAAATGCCTAGAAATCAGAGAAAAAACTTTTTTATCGAGTCAATAAACATTGGAACAATCCCACTTCCGGTAATTTTTTGACAAAAATTGTTATTTGTTGCAATATA
>JAOTQE010060581.1:0-18721 GCA_025631205.1 Nesometra sesokonis | reverse complement strand
ACACAATCCCTGTCGTGGACAGAAGTATCGGCGCTGAGTAGCAGCTGCCAGGACATGACGTGACCCTTAGGGGCGTATAAAGTCATAGGAATGTGTTAACATCTGGTCCACAGCGCCTTGAGACTACGATGTAATGCGCTATATAAATCTATTACATTACATTGCGTTCCATAGCAGGTGGATCCTCATACGACAAACTTACACCACTAAAACTTTATCATCCGTTGGTGACGCACTTCATTAAACACGTAAAATAAATATAAAGAATCTGAGCAAGTCTAATCTGAACCCACTACTACACCACTCCCGGATGACGAAAACCTACTGCAGAAAGTACCTTGCTCAATGGCACAAACGAGTGGCGATTCTCGGACAACTCCCGGCCTGACTCGAAGCTCAAATTATTACCGCTACGCCACACGCTTCCACACAGTTGGTGAAATTTTACGACGATCATAAAAAAAACTTAGTTTTGATATGTTTGGACATATTTAACATTTTTCTTAATGGAAGTGTAACATACCGTGTTCTTTATTGTATTTGTAAATTTGCGAGACCTAATTAATAAGAAACTCATAGATCCCAAGTCTCCAGGATTGTCCTGGAGTCTCCAGGAATTTTGAATAATCTCCCGGGCCGGCTCAGCTCTCTGAATTATCAGATTTTCTCCCGGAATTTAGTTTTCTCCAGGAAATTTTGTAAAAAGTTTCACAATCAGAACATAAATTGGCCTATTTATTTCAAAATTGTGGTTGGAAAATAAGCAAATATGATGTTCAGTGAAATTTTGGGGAGTAGTAATAGCACATTTTAGCAGTGAAAATGCATGTTAGAAACTATCATTTTATTAACAGGCAAGGTGTTGAGCTTTTAAATGAGGATATTTGTACGCACATTTTTAGAAGGACAGACAATACAAAAAGTGGTAGGATGCCAATGACTAAATATCCAGGAATTCTGTTTTTAAAACGTGAAACTTCTGGAAACTGCCTACTAATTTTCAAATCAACTTGACTATTAAAACTTGAAGAAATTGCATATTAAACGTACTGTAATGGAAAATGAATGTAAAAGAAACCGTACAGGTTGACCAATTAACCAATGGAATGAACAAAACAAAATGCAAAGAAACTGTTTGCCAAATTTCTGACAAATTGGACTATTTTAACTTTTTAAAAATGCATCTCTATTTAGTGTAACGAAGACCGTCTGGGTGAAGTATTATGCTTGGACTATGGAGAATGGACTCATCTAAAACTCTCCCTTGCTTAAGTCTACTTATGTTTGCGTCTAAGCATCTCTAGGCCTATAGATGGGCCTACTTCCCTCTGTCGGTATATCTGTCTTCAATATCCAAGTTATAGTAATTGTATTGGTTTGAAATTTGCAGTTTCTTGGTAATGTGTTTCAGTCATTCGGTTCGCTGATTCGATGGTTGATATGACGTTCAATTTTGTGATCAGTTTCCATTATACGTTTAATATGCGGTTTTGACAAATTATTATAGGCCTAGTCCTATTAGTTAATTTGGTAAATCGGTCGCTATGTCAGTAGTTTGTTTGAGGAATGATGTATTTTAGACGCTCTTGCAATGAAAAATACGATCAAAAAAATATTTTATCTGCAAAAGCCTAATCCAAATATATTTTGATGGACTAATACAATATTTTGATAGACTAATACAATAATTTTAAAAATACACATAATTATAAATTACAACATTCACGAGTGTGACATCATATTACATAATAATTCATAGAATTTACTTTTTTGTTTTCATTACATTAGAGAATTGAATAGCATTCGTTTATTACATTTCCTATCTATTATATCATATATATTGGCATGTTGGTGTTTGGTCAACCGTTATCCTGCCATAAAGAAGATGGCCCGAATTTTGTTTTGTGTGTAACATTTTATACGGAAAATGTTAAGAAGAAAACATTACAATAAAGTGGTCCATACCATTCAATTGACATATTGTTCTCATCCAACATTTTTCTACAGTTTTCTCATTTACTTAATTAAATCGTATGTATCATGAATTTATAGGGCCTATAATTTTGCATCACAATGTGATCCAGCAATAGAGACAAAAACAAACACGGCTAACGCTACCTGGAATACTCAATAATAGGGTAGTTTGTGTTTTATGTAAAGAAATGTGAAGTTAAGTTCATCTGGTTTCAAAGTAGGCCTATTTTAGGATTATATATTTATTCTTGGTAAATCAATATCGTAATATACGTTTCGACTAACTTGGTATCCTTGGTCACCCAAAAAATTAAAACATTTCCGTTTCTTTTTTTGCGTGACAAAGTCTACCGAAATTCGCCGAAACCTAGCAAGTATCGTATGCACTTGTTAATGGTTCACCACGAGTAAAAATAATTATACAATTTAGAAAATGTTTCTTGTTGTGTGTCATTATTGAATACAGTGAACAACATATACATGACATGTTTACATTATTTGAAAAGGTTAAAATATTGTGTGATAACTTAAAAATGATATGAGCCTATGAATATTGCTTATCGATGGGTGTAGCTGCTAAATCCAGCAAACTAGGGTGCAAATATTTTCTTTCTGAAATAAATGCTGTAAAACTCAGCCAAGTCTACCAGTATTGAATTTGTTATTTCGTATCTATATTAGATTGAATAAGGGAAAAGGTCGTTACCACCATAAATAATTTGGTTACGAGTACCTGTTTTCTTTCTATCGAAAACATTAATCGAAAACAATTAATCTATTTATTATTATAAATGAATAGTTTTTTAATATATGTATTGGAACCATATCGATCATTGAAACCAGTAGTAATAATAATAGAAATAAATACTAAACTACGCCAACCTTTCTATCCGTCGGGATCATTTTCAGACATACAGTATAAGGTAGTGTTACCATAATTGAGTGAGAGTTAATTATTTTACTGTTGTTCCATCGAAATGGCTAAAAAAAGACACTACACAGGGGCGGATCCAGCAGAGCTAGAAAGAGGGGGCCCGAAGCCAAATTGGACAAGCCCAGGTATGAGGCTTTAACAGGAAAATGATAGCAATAGGGGTGGGTCCAGGGCCGGCCTAGGGTCCGTTTTTTTTTCTCTACAGATGCTCTCTGGTGCAATTTTAGCGCCAATAAATTAAGCAAAAAATATATATTTTTTTAGTTTCAAAGTGGGGACGGGTCCGTTGGGCCCCCTTTGATCCGAGCCTACTATAATAATTACTTGTGATCCTTTAAACTTATAAAATAATTTAAAGTTCTACCTGAATGTTATATATAGAATAATTCTTTATATAAATTTAAACAAAGTTACAAAATAATTTCTGTTGTTATAAACGTTGAATCTCTTCTTTTAGGTGATGTAAAAAATGATGTAAATTCCAGAGTACATTTAGATAATCCTCCTCAGTTGCCACGTTTGCAGGCACCGTCTAAAAAAGATGTTTTAAAAAAGTAATTTACTTAGGTTACATATGTTCGCTAAACTATGGATAACTCGTACCCAGATTTCGAGACTACTTGTACCCACTGTGGATAACTGAATTGGTGTGCCTAATTTAAACTTCAACTTATTTATTTTATTTTTTGTGAAATTTATAGTCCAATATTAACATATGGCTTGTTTTTTTTTTCAAATTTACCTTTTAAAACCGAAACTTGACTCTGTTTCTCTATAAGACGTGCTAGTGATTTTGTTGCGAGTACGAGTTATCTAAAATGTGGATACAACTTAGTGGGTACGAGTGAGCATGGGTACGAGTTGACCTGTATCCATTCAAGCTAATCGTTGTGTTTCCCGAGCCCGACTGACACAATATTTTGAAAATCAATATAAAAATTTCAAATTTCAATTTCTTGGGCTAAATGCAACAAATAAGTATCCCGAAAATTGTATGAAGTGCATAAAGTTATTCCAAAAATATACTAAAGTAATAACAAATAAAATTGCATAAAATACAGTAAAAGGGACCTTTTGAAAATTTGTTCTTAAAAAATGTTGTAGTTGTTCAACACAAAGATTTTTGGGTTGTTTTCGAATATTTAACCGTGCAGTTTTTGCATGGGTCCAATCATCTGTAAACTTTGCTCTATCTGCCTGCCGATCGGTTGGTTGGTTGATCGCAGTGGTGGCGCGGGATTTTCTCGGCTGGGGGGGGGGGCATGGTCCACACGACAGGGGGAAACGAGTTAGGTCCGGGTGGGCGTGGTTACCGGTTTGGTTTTGACAAGCAAAACCAAAACGTTATTTCCTCGTTTTTCCCATTTGTATGTCGATTTTAGGGTCAATTATACAATATTTTTGTTTTGCTTTTCCCCGACGAAAATTATCAATCTTCCAAGCCTTCCCCAACGGGAAGCAAATTTTCAATAATTGTGTGCTTGGGGAATAAACCCAATGATTGATTTGATGACTTTACAATCAGTTCCGTAATGTGCCAGGGCGGGTTTAATGCAGGGCGGATGGGGGCCAGAGTTATCACCCAAACATAGTTCCCCCACATTATACTGGGTGCACCGGCTCAAAAATTGGCCTTAAAAGTCATTATTAAACATTTCTATGGCCAGGCGTAACGGTCAAATGCTACCAAAACACACACTGTGGGCAAATAACTTTTTTTTGGTTTTCAAAATCAATCACCGCTAAATGCAACAGTAAGACTGCTAAAGATCCTAGAAGCATTTTTAAAATAACCTTCTTTTCCCTTTTGTTTTGAATCAAAAAGCGCTAACTCAATTTTTACCCATTTCCGTCAATGTCCATTCTGTTTTCATACTCGCCCCGTTTGAGTATGCGCTATTAAAATAAGTTTATTCGTGCGACTGCAGTATTTATTACATGTACCGTTTACTTACATCTAGTTGTAAACATTCTTGTCGCCATGTGCGATCTTTTACCTGACATTGACTGGTATCGTTCATCTGAAAATATAACTAATATTATTTTAAAACATGGATTATTTATATTGGATTTTGTGTTTTTATAATACAGACAAAGTAACAACCTAAAACAACTCTTAAAATGGCTCTGATTTTGAATAACTACTTATGTTTTTCATTCATTCAACATATTTTATAAAAATCAAAAATCAAACTGTTATATACAAAACATCTAAATAAAATGTGTAAGAATTAAAAAAAATACAATTTCCACTTTGTTTCATTTTAAGTGATTTAGCCCTAATTAATCGGTTATGTTATATAGTTCAGTATTATGCTACTGTACTAATAATTTGGTACCTACAATGAATGAATGTTTTATGAGGCACATTTTCTACAAATATAGAATTTACCGATCTGTAACCTGGAAATGAAAATGTAGTGTAACTACAACAATGTTAAATCATGTAGTTTTTACCAATTAATTTGGTTTTTTTTTGTGGTGGTGTGGGGGGGGGTGAGGGCGTCAACTTTAGTATAAGGGAAGCAACCACACTTAAGATGATTTATTAGAGATCGTAGAAATCTTATCCGTTGTTTCCGTTCCCCTTGGCAGCCGCGATGAAACGGATGGCGAAACATCCTAATATTAGTTTACTTTAGTTAGAGTGTAAATCACAACCACACTATACAACTTAATAACGATATGATAAAAACTTATTAATTTCTTTGGATCAAATTAAATGCTTGCATTTATAATAATGTATCTTACAATTCGTCACACATCCATTTCGTATTCGTTTTTCTCTGCTCGGATTTTGGTGGTTGGTGAAACAATCTCATTTCCACGACTGTGATTGGCTAGTCGTTCTGCCGCCACGCGAGTCATCAGACGTTCATCTTCAAAGCTGCTGTCCTTGCGCATTGCCCGCGTAATCATTGCATCATTGTAATTGTTGTTAACAACCATATCCCCACGATATTTCTTCCTGTAATGGTGTATATAATATATCGCAGATAAAATAGCAAAATTTAACAAAAGAAGAGCGGCCCCAACGATCAGAACAATGCTCATCTGTGAACCACCGTTATCAGTGTCTGAAGTTGCTGACGCAACCTTCTGATTTCGGGTGGATTGCGGCATAGTAACCGTGCGCGTTGAAAGAGTTGACGCCAATATTTCCCGCGTAGACTGCGTAACATCTTCGGTATTCGGGTTAATGATGTCGTAACAACTACGGGAAAGTATCGACGCCACTTTCGGAATGTAGTATTCCCAGAAAGATAGTTTATGTAAACGGTAAAAGTCGTTGCCTTTTCGTCTTTGGCCTATATGTAGGTACTCCTGATTGGCTACCGTGTATTGACACCATTTGTCACCGGGTGTGTAGACGTCTTTTCCCTGAAACGCTGTGTGAATACCGGTGGCCTCCTGGGAATTCGGTAAATTTGGATTTCTGGAAATAAGAATGATAACCGTTAGGAATATTAATCATGTTGAGATTTATATCCATATCTCTAAATCTATGTTTGATAATCATGTACAGTTCGTCTTGGTTTAAAGTAATTCGACTCTCCAATCGAAATATAAGGAGAGTAGGGAGGAATTCAAACAGGGGACAAACGATTCTTCCCATCTATACGGTTCAGAAAACGTCACCCCGGTGAAACCACATGTAACAACCTCCCTATACGGACACCTCTCGTAAGCGGACCGCCCGAACGGACACTCATGCAAAGACCCGTTTGTTTTTCCTATCTATCAGTGAATTTGGTACCTCTCGTTAGCGGACACCTCCAATAAGCAGACACGGACACTTTTTGTCTTAAAATTTAGATTTTTTTCTATGTTAGGCCAAATTTACTTTCCACAAAAAAAATTTATGTACAACGAACACATTTCATTTAACATATTACTGAACAGAATGCGTACGGTTGTCTAGACATTTGAGAGGCCATTTGTGTTGAGAATGGCATGAAATACGTGACATAAGCACATATACGTAATTTTACAACGTTTGGCCCTCTATCGGCCTAAATTCTCGTAAGCGGACACCTCTTGTAAGTTGACATTTTTCCTGGACCCGAAGGTGTCCATTTACGAGAGGTTCAACTCGATCACCAACAGATATAAACGTGTGAAATACTTACCCTCCTTTGGCGAAATTTGTCCAGTACGTCATTACTGACAGACTGATTTGGGCCTCTTTCTTTGTGTAGTTATATTTGTAGACTCCAATGCCATTAGGAACAAGTGGGGCACCCATAACAAATTGCACCTCGTCTAGAAATGCTGACCCTAAAGTAGACAATGAAAAAAAAACAGAATGTAAACCTATAGAAAACAAGACAATATAACGGAATGCAACCCTCACACGTGTTTCTCATTACAGGCGGACGTGCCATCTGGATCCTCAATAACATAACAAACGTAACAAAGTTGGGTTTCTTAAATTAGCGCTTAAATATATTTAAACAAAATATGCTTATTTTGATAATGAATGTACGATAAATTATATGCCTACTCAGAATTAGAAACAAAAGGTTTAGGAATTGTGACCTATCATGTGTAATATTATTTTAATTACGTTGAAGTACGTTGAATTGTTTTAATCACTTTTATTATTTTGTCATAACAACAGCAAGTTTTGCAGAACGTCATGATTTCTATAGGGTACAAAAGACTTATTACGAGGCGTAGAGAGTGGCACTGTCTGTTAGTTCATGGGGAAGAGCCTGGTGTGCGGCCAATTTCGAAATCGGGACATTGAGATTAAAAAGCAAGCATGCTAACCACCAAGCTCCAACGCAACTCCAATGTTAGTTCGCTACCTTAAATTAAACATTTGGTAAAATATGCTCACTTAGTAATTGCTACATTGTGGCATATAGGTGGAGAGATTAAATTGAGGAGGCGGAGCAAAGGTTGGATCTGACATTCCTGAAATCGTTTTCGATAATATTGAGGGAGATAATTTTCTCAGTGACCCACGCATCAGTTACACGCGCGTACAAAAGGCACGCGTATAGGAGCTCATATTTGCTAACAACTGCAGGCGCGCATTTTACGTCTCTTTACGCTGACGATTTGTGTTGCACTATATAAAATATGTATAAATACACTAGAATTTATAAATGGCTGCTACACATTTCCACAACAATTGATAAAAATTTGTTGTCAGACAGTTTGAAACTTTAGTTATTTTAAATTAAAACTTCATTATGCGTTTGGGAATGTGCATTTCGAATTAATTACATTTTGGTTCTTCATCCCATCAGTTTTAAATTTACCTTGACCTTCCGATAAAATATACATAATTTATAAAGATTACCTTCATACACATAATATATTTGCGATGAATGTCCATAAAAATGTTAGAGAGGTTTGACGAGATAGTTATTGCTGTAATTATTGGGTGTCACAAGACAGTGCTATCGACACTCAAATAATTGCATCCTATTGAGTATCAGATATTGACTAGAAATATCAAATGACGAATGCATGATATAAGATACCATGATCTTATTGTTGATAAACGTGTTTGTGGATATGATACAAAACGTTTTAAATTTGATATGAGATTAAATAAATAATCTTGTTCTTTATATTGTATTCTATTACTATAGTATAGAAACAAAAGGATTCCAGGCTCCTGCCACATTATAAAACCAATACATATTTGACGGGCACGTAAGTTGCGTTGTTTTTCACCAAACAAAGCGTTACCTTAACGTTAACCTTAAATATAAAGTATATTACATGTCAAACGTTCACTTCCGGTACGATATTTTCCTATACAGTTAAGGTATAACTTATAGAGGGCGATATTGTTGCCTGGTTACGCACTGATACAACATGAATATGTATAAGGTGCTTGTAGATTGCAATCCACGGTGAGCGTGTGTCATTAGAAAAACCTACTTTCGACTCTTTATCTTACAACCATTAAGAAGACGGTCAATTTTATTTGAAAGAATACAGCGAGAGTGTAATTTACGGACTAGTTTGACACTAATCGCTGGCCTATGCTAGAGTTGATTGTAAAATCAACGCTTTGTTATGCAATTTCTTTTTTAATTTTTCGAAAATATCTTTAAAATGTTGCACTTCATGGGTTCGGTGTCACTAGACATGTTGCTTTCTTGATTAACAATTATTTTGAGTATTTTCAAGAGGTTGCCACAGAATGCTATGATATACCAGAGTGAATACAGCCGAGAAGAAGATTTGCTACCCGCATTGACGTCACGCCCCAGCGGCAGTCGGATTTCCGGAAAGATCTATAAATACTATGACATTGTTATTATTAATTCATACCTCTGATTCTTGTTAATTAGCTGATCTGATACATATTTTAAACTCATTCAGTAATATAAAATACATACATTATTTTAAACATGTTCGTGGTAGGCGATAATGTCATGACAAAAAGCATTCCAAATAGAGCACATATTCCAACTCACCAGTAACTAACGAAAAAAAATAATTTCGTACCTGCCCAGCGTTGTGCAAGACTTGATCTCGTTCTCGCTGAAAAGAAGTAAAGATAACCTTTGAGATTTGCTCTGTCGAACATCTTTAAAGTTTGAACGGCTGGTACCACCCACTGCCTGTCGCTGATAAACGAAAGGACGCCTTCTGTATATGATTTTGTCTCCGAAGTTGTAACATCTTCCCAGCCAGAGTATTCAAAATGAATGGCCTCCTTTATAATTTCACTGTAAAGAGAAGATATGATGATAATAAAAGTACACCTGCTTACATTATTACAGTACACGACACACAGATAATAAGATGTTTGTTGGCAGACGCTACATAGAGGTACTTAAGATGCACATTATTAACATACATGCGACATAAGGTCTACTACAAAACGTATAGTGCGTCAACCTATTTAGGATGAATACTATAATACATTTTGAGAAACAGAAATAGTCATAGGTCTAGCCTATTAAAGTCAGACCTCTTTATGCTGTATTTCATGGAATTAGTCACTAAATTTATATTAGAGAGGTTTCGCAACTTCACGAAATACTAAAACGAAAACGTCATAAATTCTTGTAACGACCGATATGAATGCCTTATCTGTCACAGTTGGTCAGTATTTTACGACGATCATCAACAATTGGCTATAGGCAGAAAACTGGATATGTAGGCCTATTTTATCACGTATTAACAACAGAGCAACTTTTAAAAATTGATGTTTGCGTATCCGGTTTTGTTATGGTATTTCGTAACGTTGCGAAACCTCACTATTATTTAATCTCTCGGATACTACCTTATTTATTTATAAATAAATGAATTGTGACTACAATATGCGCATCACTTTCTCGTTAAGGTTTCAGCCCAGACCATTTGGTATGTTTTTTTTAGATATAATTTTTATAATATATCTTTTATGTATTATAATTTTACATTGTGGTGCGCTATTCATTTTTTAGTTGGAGATTTAAACATAACGTTGATTACAGATTAGTATCGGTCCCTACTGTAAAAAAAAAATCTGTTGAGCGAGGCATTTTCCATAGGAGCGGTGGAAAATGGTAAACAACGTACTGTTTATAAAACACGACGCGGCAACTCTGCAAAGTTCCTCTCAATCGCCGGCAGGTGAGCAAGTAAAGTGGCGAGCCTACACATCATTATTATTCATCCAGTATTATACTCTCTGACCTGAATGTTGTCTTACATACATTTAATTGGTAAAGAGCATAGATATAGGATGTACGCGCAGAGTGATGGGCTAGGCTGGGGTTAGGGCCTACACTGTTTGTACGTCGAGAGTATATGACCTACTTTAATGCAATTTCATGGGAATGATGGTTTTAGGCTTAAATTTTATTTTCAATGAATTCCTTTTTGAAAGTATCAAAACAATCCAAACATTATTGAACAGTGACAAATAGGCATTGCCGACCGCACAGTGTTTTAAGCGCGCCGAATCAAAATTGAAGCATGCGCAGTTGGAAGTTACGCTCCATTAATCAGTGACATAATTGACTGCGTCGTGTTTCATAAGCTCTCTATTATTAAGTATGGTCGGCAACAGGTTGTTAACTGTCATATATACAACCACACAAAATAGTGTTTAAAAATTTGCATTGTTTTAGACTCAGTCTATGAAAAAGTTGTATTTTAGAATTAATTAAATTTTAATGCATCGAAATAAATCATGTGCATTGAAATGTTGATAATCATTTGGTCAAAATGTAATGCACCTATGGAGCTTAAATCTAAACTCATCCAAGAAAGCATATAAAAATCCTCGTGGGCTATAAGAACGTTGCTGGTCACGCCTATGAGAACGAACTAAGCTTCCTTGCGGAATATTCTATAACGTTGCGGCAAGGAACCATGACGATGAATATAATAACGGATCATTATCAATGACATCTTAAGACAAAAGGAGTATAATGTATATGAACAACGGGACGAACGCTATTATAAATTGTGATTAATGGTAGTGATGAAACGTGATGATAGTTTAATGTTCATATGTTTTTGTCCCTTAGGTAATTTGTATTTGCGATTAGATTAAATTGAGAATCTATGTCATTGTGAAATGCTGCTGATGTACGTTATATGCATGCGGTACATGTCATAATTTTTTTATTTCTGGTTGGAGATACGCATGATGCGTCTTCAGAGATAAACAATAAAGATAAATAATGAAAAGATATTGGTGTTGATATTCGTTTGTAGAGCGCATAATACGCGTAGTCGCAATTGTATAAAATAGAATTAAGAGAAGAAAATGGAAAATAGGACAAAGTTTAATTTGAAGATACTACGGCCTTAAAATGGTTAGGTCTAGTTTTATTCATGGACATGACCAAGAACATTCCAATCCTGTATCCAACGTCCATACTGAAAGGTAGGGATTGACAGGTTGTAGGGAAACTTACGCCTTGTTATCCAGAAATTTGGGGGTTTTTTTGGCACAGCACCACTCGGCAGATACGCGACAGAGGATCCAGCGGTAAGGAACAGCAGTGGTTGTGGTAGCATACACTTTGAATAGAAGGAAGAGGAAAAACTACCAAAAACGTCTGGAAAATCCAATTAATAAATCACATACACGGAGTAGGGCTATACAGTACGTTAAAAACGAATGTGCATTTGCAGTCAATTAATGGCGCCTGGCGGAGTTCTGGGAACCCATAGACTTCACTAATATAGAAAATGATCTCAGCGGCTGATACTACGAATTAGAATAGTTATAGGCCTAGAGTAAGCCACATTTATCCAAACGGATAAGTGTACAACCACCGACATGTAGGCATGATGAGTTCGTGCTCATTGCCCCATCCTATGCGGTACGGGCCTGCTGAGGTTATAAAAACGCAATCCTTGAGATTTCCTGTGGTCGTCCACCCACGATTGTATTGTACATCACCAAAAATGTGTACATGTACTCTTATTTATAAGCTCAATACCTTGCTTATTGTGGAACAAAAGTTTCTGACATTGTTTGTAAATGTTAAATAAATGTTTAGGAGTGGCGCTGTAGCTTGGTGGTTGGCATGCTTGCCTTCAAATCCCGTGGTTCTGGGTTCTAACCTGGCTGAACGCTAGGTTGGTTTCTACGGCTTAACAATGCCACTCCCCAAGCGTCATAATGAGACTTGGTTTAGAAAGCATGGCGTAGATCTCATCCTGTAAGTGGCGAGTAAAACTTGCTGTTGGATGTTACACGAGATTAAAATAAAACGTTATTGTAGTTCACCAAAAATATTATTTTACAGTTACTTATTGTCAGCCAATATTTTGGGGAAAACTGGCCAATTTATGCTACAATTGAAGCATTCCGTAAGAAAATTTGATAATTCTGGGCGCACGAGAGATGATAACAAAAAATCCTGGATTCCAGGACATTCCTGGAAATTTGGGAGCTCTGATAACAGCCAATTTGAGTGAATGGAAGTAAAAAGTAACAAACATTTTTAGATGGTGTTTATATCGTGTAGTTTAAGAATTTTTTAAACCCCTATTGCCATAATTGTAATTGTAATTGTAATGTGGGTTTTTTTTGTGGCAATAAAGTAAAGTTAAAAAAAAAGAATCCTTTTAAGGATTCAATTTTAAGCTCAATCCAGGCTATTACATTTCATTGGCAAAAATATGTGATACACGCACATTATGAATATGGTAATAGTATGTCCATGTATGGCGATGATGTGATGTCATCATGACCATATATAGGCATATCAAAGTTTGTTGTCAAAGAAACATTGATAGTCTCAATTAAGCTTTAAGTATTCAGAAGTAAAAAAATGTTAAATATAAATACCAGAAGTTCATATTCTGGCCATAGTTGTTTTGGACGAAGCCTTGAAGCACCTCTTCGTACTCTTTCTTTGGTATTGCTCCGACGTCATTCGTCTCCAGTTCAACTAATTCGTAGGCGTCGCCTTCGGTAAAACCCGTCATTATGCTTATCTTGTTCTGTACCTTAGGAATAAGTTTTTCAGGATAATCAGAAATAATATCCCCGTCGATCACGGGTGCGAAAGCGATGAAGTATAACGGGGCTCGTATCTCTTTCTCAGCCTCTAGGAGTTCTTCTACAGGGATTTTGCGGAGTTCATCAATGATGTCTGCGTCGGGCTTCTTCTGGCAGCCTATACGCTCAGCGAGTCGCATGAAGTAGCCCCGTGCGTCGGGAGATAATACCCAAGGAACTAAAGGGGAGCCGCCTTGTGCAATCACACGGTGAATAAGGCCTGGAAATAAAATAAAATATCATTATATAAAACAATTACTGAAAACGCTGCATCTCTCTAAATGTAACAAAGTAAAAATACACTCTCTGGGATACACTTGATAGAATGAGAGCGACCTGAGAGAAAACTCTTAAGAGTATACTGTCAACACCCCAAACAAACTCATGTTAAGTGAACTCAAGTTGGTAATCTCAATTCTGTGGAGTGAATTTTCATTTTTCTTCTACACAGTGTAGATTTTCACTCTCGTACAGTAAGGAAATTTTTTTTCAACCACTTTTATTCATATATAAACGACAAAAGGCTTACAAAAATATATATAAATGTTCAGAAAGGTATAACAAAATTCCATGATATTAAACCGAATAAAAATTCCTTGGGCACAGGCTTACCACATGTAAAGGCGGAGCCAGGACATAAATGGCACGGTATGGGACTAGGATAAATAAAGACAATAAAAAAATAAAGTTGGAAAAATTCACTGAAAATGTTAGTGGACATACTGTAACACAAAGGCATAAAAAGATAACCTCATTTGAGGCATCATGCAGGAACTTGCTCGCCATCAAAGTGCAACTTTCTTACCGTGAAAGTAATATGAAAGTGATGGCGAAGATCATACTTCAAACCTTCTGCACTGAAAAAAAATATATTTTGAACACTGCATAGTTGTTCTACCAAGGTCCTGCATGATGCCTCCAAGAGAAGATTTAGGCAGTCTTTTTTCACAAATTATATTGAAGCTAGACCCGATGTCATTACTGGTTGAGTGGCCTAGTGAACCTATTTCAAGAGTTGCATATCGCACTTCTGATTTTTTTTTTATTTAATTCTTGAATAAGTTAAAGGTAATTGGGTTTGTTTGCTTTTCTATTTTTTGCATTATTTTAATATGTTCTCCTTTGAATTATGTGGAATTGTAAGTTCGGCTAATATTAGATATTTTATTTAAGGTGAACCACAATCATGTCCAGATGACATGTTATCTTTCTTGCAGTTAATTTGAAAGAGTGAGTGGTCGACCTGAGGGACAAATATTAAAGAGTAAACTGTAGATTTTTATTCTTTTTAGAACGATCCAAAACCACTCCTCAAAAGAGTGGTTCACTTTCCTAAAGTAATAGAAAATTTATATAATTAAAATATTCATTTGAGGTGAAACCACAATTATTCCAGAAAACATATCATCTTTCTTGCAGTTAATTTGAAAGAGTGAGCTAATGATGAACAACTCTTAAAGACTAAATTTTTATCATTCTAAATCCACTTTTATAGAGTGAACTTCTAGCAAAAGAGTGAGTAATCTCACTTCTTTGGAGTGAATTTCTATAATCTTATTTTCATTTTTATTGGAGTGGTTCGGGAAACTCCTTAAAGAATACTCTAAAAGAGTGAAATTAACTCTTTTGGAGTGAACTTTAAAGAGTGAGAGTGACCTGAGGGACCACTCTTAAAAGAGTGAATTATTAGCACTCCAAATCCACTTATTTAGAATTTTATGAAAAAGAACGAGTGATTTCACTACTATGGAGTGAATTTCACTCTTTTGAGTGGTCCCTCAGGTCAGGTCAGGTCAGGTCAGGTCAGGTCACTCCATACAGAGTGGATTTTCACTCGCTTACGTTAAGAGAGAAGATTTCCACTCATAAATTAAGAAAATAATTAAAAAGCTATAGGCCTACTTTGAGATCAAAATCATGTCCACACAACATGCTATCTTTCAAAATAAAAGGTTTAACGGTAATTGTGTATTTTTATGCATATTTATAACAAACATAACTCAAGTAAACTGTCCAGAAAACTAAGTTGAAGTTGAAAAAGATGACAAAAAATAAAATGCAAATCTTTAAAAAATAATAATTTATTGTATATTATTATTGTTATTGTTCTGAATCAACTCATAACTTATTGTTATGATCAGCACCTGTAAATTCTTGCCTAGACCAATATGCTATATAGTGTCCATTCGATCGATGACAAACCGTTAAAAGATGAACTCGTTTCATTAAACGACCGATATAACATTTTTGGCTTCGTAAACCCACAGAAACTACCATTTAATGTCACTCGTTTCAGGCTTAACGTTCCGAATGCCGTTTCAAATGCCGGTTTGGGGGATTTACGATCGACATGAAAACAGGCTTAAATTTTGATATATAAAAAAATTAGACATACCACTTGTGCGATTGGACAAGGCCAAGAGTCCGGAGCTCGCGGCGCCCGATCCTGCTCCAACCACAGTTACCCTACTTTTGTCTCCGTTGAACGCAGATATATTGTCCTGTATCCATTGGAGAGCTGCAATTTGGTCTTGTAATCCATAGTTCCCTTTAGCTGCGGCAGTACCAGAACTTAGGAAACCTGTGTATATACAGAAATGTCAGTTATAAAAATGTTCGTCATTGCGATGTTTTCATCATCATCATCATCATCATAATCACCATCGTCGTCGTCGTCGTCGCCATCGCCATCGTCATCGTCATCATCATCATCATCATCATCATCATCAGCAACAGAATTATTATTGTTGTTGTTATTATTATTATTATTCTTATTATTCATAAGAGAAACTTCAACCAAGACTGATATATTTTAATACATGGAAAACCACTCTCATGGTTCTGCTGGTATTTCAGAGTAGCATTTATATATATTCTACTATCTCTTGTAATCAAGTCGCATTATTCAGATATATGGCATGAAGACCGGTTGATCATCTTTCCCTCAAAGCGAAGGGAACCAGAGGAAAATCCAAACATAATATTATAGCGCCGCCAAGCGGTGATGCCGTTCACTGTATTTTTTTAATGTAAATGTATGTTACTGTAAACGGCACTATTACTTCTTTAATATCACGAACTCACCTCGTAGTAGCACTTCAATTTATATTCACAGACTATTTTATGGAAATTATGAGCTAAGCTAAAGTACACACGGCAAAACATGTGCGGGAACAAGAGAGCAATGAGAAAATGTAAACAGCGCCGCAAGCGTTAGGGAAGATTATTTTATGCAAATTATAGATAAAGTACTGTTAATAATCTAAAAACACATGGGCCGCGGGTGTTTAGCGTCGATTTTTTATGCAAATGACAAGAAACAGATTTACCCATATTCTTAACCTGAATACTAAAGTGACAAAACTCAGCTCTACAGGAACAAGGGGAAAATATTTCCAACAAAATCAAAATGCCGCAAGCGTTAGAGAGACATAAATGCGAATAGTGGCCTGATTTAGAGGTTTTTTTCTAAATTTAATATAATACGGTTTAAACACTATCATAATTACAAGACGTAGAAGAGCATTTAATGCACCATTTTTCTACACCATTTATAGCATACAAATACTTTTCAGAAATAAAAACGTCAAATAATGAGAAAAAACCTCACGCTATAAATAACAGATTTTAAATCGGTTAATCAGTGATTTTAAAGCCCCATACTGTATTTTATTTTATTTTATTTATTCGCTGTAGAACACCAAGGATAACCCACAAAAGTCCGAAGTGGACTTATTTCCAGTGGGGTCCTTCTGGTGGTGATTGGCAGTACACCGGGAGACAATCCCCTACTCTTTTTCGAAGAGTGCACTCTTTAAGGTACACATGAGCTATGCTGTACACGGGACAACGGCTTAACGTCTCATCCGAAAGACGGCGCGCTAGTAACTTGTATACCTCCCTGGACCCTCCAGCCGAAACACAAGGAGAGTGGAGTGGTGTTGAATCGAATCTTGAGTGAGTCACGTTTCAGAACACAGTGATTTCCACCAGCTAAACCAACTGAGCTAAATGCCACTCTCATCGGTTAGTAGGTACCTACCTAATATTCCTAATCTGAAGTTAACAGTAACGACAACAACTCGACCGTAACTGGCTAAAATACTACCATTGTATATAGATCCCACGCCAGACCGGAATTCTCCATCATGTATAAAAACCATAACAGCCAGCTTCCCGTCAGCTATAAATAAAAATACAAGTTATTATAAGCTATGTAGCTCCGAAGATTTAGCGCCCTCTTAAAATCGCTAATCCATAAAAATATATATATATTAAGATAGATCCATTACTTAATTACCTAATTACCTAATCGATTAATCAAACGAGTAATTCTAGAGGTCCTTCATTGGAGGGAAATAATATATGTTTTTAATGTTTTCCTTTTCTGTAAGTGGCGGGTTGCCGCTGTATTGTGAATTAAAATAAGCTGAGATTTAAAAAATGAATAGAGAAGATTGAAGTCAATTCAATTCAATTTGAAATTTATTTGCCGGAATACATGATATTGTACCAATTAAACACATAAAGAAAATGTTGCAAAGTTTAATAACAAATGAGGCATGACACGGAAAAACCACCAAGTTGTAGGAAAATAGAAAATTGAGATATGGTTAAAGTAATATTACACTTTACGCAAGCTTTAAAATGAGGGGTCAATGAGGGGTCAATGAGGGGTCAATGAGGGGTCAATGAGGGGTCAATGAGGGGTCAATGAGGGGTCAATCATCAAAATCGGACATCTATAACTGAAGTTATTGCACAAAATATACAATAAATTCCTTTGTATTTCTTTATATTTTCTGTTATTTATTTGCTTGCTTCTCAATACCTTCCTGTGCGACAACTTGGTGGTTTTGCCATGCCTTGCCTCAAACGTAAGTTAAAAAAGGGGGTGGAGAACTTGGTTGAGAGATGGAATATAGACTCCTAGATGTCCTTAAAACGTGTACAACGTTACTACAAAGAAAGCAAAATTATAACTCTGTTATAAGAAACACCTAGTACTTCGCTCTACCATCTTCATTACTAAAACGGAAGTGGTTTGAGGTTACCCATATTTTTTTCTGAAATAAAATACTGAATGAATGGATTAACAAAAATGTTCTCCTGGACTCAGGCAGAATTTTAAAAATTATTATAAATATGTAATGCTAAATATATACACTGTTTATAACAAAATTACTCTCTAATTGGTAACTTTTAAATTATTTTCTGTTGTTCAATAAATATACAGGCGTACCCTACTTTGACCGTATTTTAGTTTTGTCTTGTAAATTTTGGACCCGGCGTACCTAAAATAAGGAGGGGGGCGCAGAGGGGCGCACATC
>JAOTQE010060570.1:0-18724 GCA_025631205.1 Nesometra sesokonis | reverse complement strand
TATATATAGAGAGAGAGAGAGACTATGCATTAATATATATATAAATATAGACTATGCATTAATATATATTTATAGGCACGACCAGAGATTATCAATGAGCTGGCAATTTCGATATTGCAAGCAGAACACTTTAATAACATGCAGTGCCAATTTAAAATAATCAATCGTGCTATAAAAGTAACATTACAAAAATGTATATAATAATTGTTGTTACCTTACCCTTGTAGCTACCAAGACTATGCATTAATACAGTAATTTATTTATTTAATTTCTTAATTAAATATTTAAAGGATGACCAGATATTGTCAATCAGTTAAATAAAATTAAATTAAAGCAAACGTACACATCCTCTGCATAAACTAAGGTTCGCGTGACAACATTTAAACAGTACAGCAAAGTTATTTAAATCGTGAGATCATACCGTCCACTGGATTTGAACCAGAAACGTCTTAATAACAGAGAGTGCCAGTTCAAATAATATCAATGAGTGAGAAATTTAAGTTACAAAATGTATAAAGTAATAAAAAATAAAATAATCTAAGTGACCTTTGAGCTACCTAACACTAAATTCCACTCAGATGTGGGCTTCAAGTGAAAAGGCACGTGGAAAATAATTTTGAGTTTTATTACAAAACGTACATTTAAACATGTTTTACCGTAGGACTTTTTACAATGGTTAAAATTGGCCTATTCATAAAATGATGACTATGAGGAGGAGGACGAGGATGGATGATGGATGGTGATGATGGATGAAGGTGATGATGAGGATGATGATGATGATGTGGATGATGATATGTATGATGATTGATGATGGTGATGGTGATGGTAATGATGATGATGGTGGTGATGGTGATGGCGATTGTTATGGTGGTGATGATGATGAATGATGATGATTGGTGATGATTGATGGTGAAGATGAAGAAGTTATTTTCAAAATTAGTTTTAAGTCATATTTCAAGTGGACTTTAAAACCCATACGAACTTTGGTAAACTTGATTGGTGCTAAAGTACTTTCTAAACAATCCACACAATAATCATCCTTATATGCATGCCTTCAGGGCGACACGGATAACTTATTTTGCCACAGAGAAGACAACAGTGACGTTCAACGCAGTATACAATGAGTATATAAGTATCATCTGTCCACTGAATTTTTAATAATCATGTGTATGTTTTGGTCTAGTTATTTTTAATTGATTTATTTTCTAATATTTAGATTTGCCTACTATATTACCTACGCCATACCGATTTTCCTTACCATCGCATTCATCGTTGTTATAGCTGTGATGTCATATAGCCAGGTGTATGAAAAACAGAATGGTTTAGAAGAGGTAATAATTGTAGATGAAGTATTATTCTATGAATTTGAAATATTTTATTTTCTTTTCAATATTATACGGAAAGCACATAATGAAATATTGTTTTAACACATTTTCATAAACGTTTTCATCAGTAGAAATAGGTTATTTAACATAAATTATGGTTAAAAAAGGAAAAGGGACAGGAAATTGGAAATTTCAGGAAGTAAAATATGTTTCAGTCAAAGAGTAGGCCTAGATTAAATGTATTAAATGTGAAACAGTTACATTCGTTTTAAACAGTCTAACTATAGTGAGGTTTTGCAAACTTACGAAATACGAAAACGAAAACGGATTCGTCACACTCCAATTTTTGAAAGTTACTAAATGTGTTCAAATATATATCAGATTTTTTACCTATGAATTGTTGATGATCGTCGTAAAATTCTGACCAACTGTGACGGCTATTTAAGGTGTTCAATTCAAATTTTACAAGAATGTATGACGTATCCGTTTTCGTATTCGTATTTCGTAAAGCTGCGAAACCTCACTTATATCCAGTTTAACTTATATTAATCATAACTAAAACCTAAAGTTCTGGCGGGAAGAATTTACATTTAATCGAAAATAGGTTTTTAGTTTTTGTCAAAATAGATAGCTTTATTAATAAATAGAGATATCTCTATTAAAACAGTATGTCTATTATTAAATATAGACATTCATAATATACATGTTTCTTGTACCTTAATGCAAAATTTTTATATAAAATTGCCGAAAATGTCACCTTTGACCTATAAAGCAGTTTTAACTCCGTACGGTATAAAAACAGTATAACTAATTTGTCTTTTTAGGCCATGATGATAATGGGTCTGAAGAGTAAGATTAACTGTATTTCGTGGTTTTTGGTCAACTTCATTATGCTCTCTTTCCTGTCAGCGGTTATTGCTGCTATTTTGAAGTACGGTGATATACTGTCCAGGAGCGATGTTGTTGTCATCTTCCTCTTCATCGAATGTTTCGTTTTCTCTATTATTATGATGAGGTATTGTTATAGTTACAACGTAGTAATCCTTGCTATTATCATTGTTATCACTAATATTACCACTTTCATGATCATCATCATCATCATCATCATCATAATCATCGTCATCAACGTCATCATCGTCGTAATCATCGGAATCATCATCGTCATCATCATCATCATCATCATCATCGTAATCATCATCATCATCATCACCATCATTATCATCGTCGTCGTCATCATTATTATTATCATCATCATCATCATCATCGTAATCATCATCGTCATCATCATCATCATCATCATCGTAATCATCATCGTCGTCATCATCATCATCATCATCATCATTATCATTATCGTCGTCGTCATTATCATCGTAATCATCATCGTCGTCGTCATTATCATCAAAATCATCATCGTAATCATCATCGTCATCACCATCATACCATCATCAACATCCTTGTTATCTTCATAATCATAATACACATAATGATGATCATCATCATGATCATCGTCGTCGTCACATTCATCATCGTCATCACATCATCATCATCATCATTATCACCATCATCATCGTCATCATCGTAATCATCATCATCATCACAACCATCATCATCATCACCATACTCATCATCATCACCATCGCGACAACACCTATCAGTTCCTCCTCGCCAGAGACCTGAATGAACAATTATAATAATTACGTCGAAGAATCTAATGATTATGACTGATGATTGTTATGAAGATGACAAACCAAAGTTGAAAAATCGTTGACAAAGAAGATGATTACTCATTACTTTTCTTATTTCTAGCTATATGGTTGGAGCGATGTGTCAGAGGCCGAACATCGCTGCCCTTGTCGGTGCGTTGGTCTACAGTATATCCTTCCTGCCTGTATTTATCCTTTATTTACTGGAATCTGAGTTAGAGTTATGGATAGAAGTTGTCCTAGTAAGTTTTTTCATGAATTCTTTATAATATGCTAATAGTGCAAACAAAAATAATCTGTATGTTAAATTAGATTGAAGTGAAGTTTACACAGAGACTATATTATATTTTTATCGTCTGAGGCAATGCAATTGCTGTTTGGGATGCAATAAAAAAAACAGCAACTAAACTACGTGACTTGTTTACCAACGATAAAAATTCATTGGAAGCTGTGACGGAGTAACCAGTTGCCTTTTATTGCCACCTTTACGGCTCTTGTGTATTCCTAGCAGTTTCCCAGTTGAATAGACTAAGAGCCGAACTCATAGACGCTTGTCACAACCACTTAATCCGGCAAAATCAGTTACTTCCTCTATGACCACACCAATAACATTTTTATTTCATTTTACAGTGTTTGTTGTCACCGTCTGCCTTCTGCTATGGCTGTGAGATGTTATCAAGGTTTGAGGAGCAGGTCGTTGGTGCAACATGGAGTAATTTCGACACAAATCCAGTTGATGGGGATACATTTTCTTTTGCGATGGTCTGTGTAATCATGGTCATTGATGGTGTGATTTACTTCCTTATTGGCTGGTATGCAAAGAACGTTTTCCCTGGTATGTACAAGTTTGATGATGTGGAACCATTTACATGCTTTTCAAATGAGGCGTCCGTGAAATATTATTTGTAGCATTCTGACTTTTGATTTTTAAACACTACCGTACTCTATATCTTTGTGAAGATTATCAGTCATCCAGGCAATACATAAAAAAGTAAAAACTATAAAACTATAAATCTGATCGTCTGGACTTACTATATATGAGTGACAATATTTCACTATACCGAATTATTCACGTTTTAGGGAGTCTTCTGTGATTTCTTATGCTTCCGTGGCACCCTGTAACAGGGACAGTTTCTACGATCAGTGCATTGGGGCATGCGTTGATAACTTATGCCACGGTACCCTGTAGAAACGCCGGCATTACAAATGTGCCATTCTTTTTCCCATCCCAGGGTTCCAAAGTCTCCAGGATTAACATGGATTCCAGGAAATACACAATTTTCTCAAAGATTTTCAATTTTTTGTGTTTATCTTCGGGAGTTTTAGTAAATTAACAATGTAAATCCAAAAAATACGTGGTGTTGTTTCATTTATTTGAACATTAAATGGCGTTTTGAAAGTTCTTTATAAATAATTGTACTGAATATAGCAATACTCCTGTTATTTGTACCAATCATAGCATTGCTATTTATAAGATTTTACTTTTAGATGCCCATGTACCCAAACACAGTTAAAAACGCTGGTCGACAAAATCTCCGGGATTTCTAGTTTCCCAAATTGGGAGCTCTGCCATCCAGCGATTACCGATTGGAGGTGCTGATGGCTGTGGACTACCTCTATAAAACTTACTGTTTTAATGCAACGCAATTGTTATAAAAACATGTTTGATGTAAGTTCGTTTTTGACATTCTCATTTGAATCCACCATAACCACAGTGGAATCATGTAATTTACATAAATATTTATCATCACTTGTGTACCATGGTATGTTTAGTGACATTTTGAATTGAATTTTTATATTGATTTTTTTTTTTTAAATCATGTGGTGTTTTTTATTTATAAAAGACAAAACATAAATTGTGTAGGTTTTCGTAGGCAGTCTTTGTATTTAGAATAAACGCTGTACAGCTTTAAATCAATTATTTATTTTTGTTTACAGTATTGAAATAGTTAAAATGTATCTTTTCTTTATTCTAAGAATAAGAATTATTGCTTTGATCAACAATTGAAATATTCCATCACTATTGTTTTTTTAGTAATTAACCTGTGGGCCTATACCTTATTTTTAACTAAAATTTATTTTCTACTAAAACCTAAAACAACATTTATCCTAATCGCTTAAAGTATTCATTTCTTTCCCATCATGCGACAATACAATATCAGCTGTTGGAACAGGTAAATGTACAATTCATTAATGTATGTTTTAAAATTTATTTTTACTACGTTTATGTACTTCTTGTTGTCTTTTGTTTCTGTTATTGTTACCCTGTTAGTTGTGTGTTCCTTTGTGTGTGTTTGTGTTTTACCTAACACGCCAAATTCCAGCTTTGTACTTCTTCTTTGTACCAGTATGAATTATACAATAACAAAAGAATTAAATTGACTATAATTCATTACTGTCAACATCACATATTTAATACAAATCGTTTTATTTATATTAATAGACAACTGTAACAAATTAATTTTAATTTTTAATTTTACATTTAGCTTCCAGTTTTCCCTCCATTTCTCCAGTCTGAATTGATAATGGTTCAGACCCCTCCCATTATATCTTTAATCCACAAATTGCTAACGACGGATAATCGTAAATAACACACAAATACATTTATCTTTCTGTTCTCTCCTTTTTCAACTGTTTTTTTTTTCTCAGGAGGAAACCGTTCCAATCCTATATCTAGCAATAATTGTGTATGTGGCATGTCCAACCAGGACTTGGTCTACTACTGGTCCCCTAATAGTTTGTCTTTAATTATTACAGTCGTTATCAATATTCTCTGTATGTTTCTTTATAATAAGGAGGTTTGGCAAATTTACGAAATACGATAAAGAAAACAGATACGTAACGCTTGCATTTTTGAAGTTCCTAAAGTGTTCTAAAATATATCAACATTTCCAGGCGCGGATCCAAGGGGGAGCCCAACGGACCCGAACCCTCCCCCTTTTGAAACCAAATATGTTTTTTTTTACAATTTTGAATAAAACGGCAACCACACCCACCCGGATCTGGAAGTGGGCCCCCCTTTCGGTGGATTCTGGATCCGCCCCTGATTTCCACCTACGAATCTTTGGTGATCGTCCTGCCCAACTGTGACAAATAGGCCTATTCAAGGTGTTCTATTCAAGCGTTACAAGAAGTTATGCCGTATCCGTTTTTGTAGTTAGTTTCAAACCCTCGCACTAGTCTCCCATCCGACTATATGACAAATATTTACATTTTCTCGTTGGCATATGTCCTTGGTGTGTTTACGTCTCTCGTTGCATAATAACAATTCTGATACATAATTTTTGCAGTACCTAAATTAACAAAATCACCTTGTTTTCAGGAACATATGGTATTGGTAAACCCTGGTACTTCCCACTCACGCCGTCGTATTGGTGCAGATGTTGTGAAGATACTTCGCCGGGTCCAAAGAAGAAATATAAAAGCAAAAAGCAACCAATAGATGCAGGTAAATACATCGTATCTGGTGGTATTGTTCAGTACATTTTTATCTTAATGCTTAATTGAAAATAGCGTTAGTGCTTAATGTTTGTACACGAAAACATCATTGAGTATTTAATCTCCCATATACTAAAAATTGAATAATAGTGTAATATTGTGAGGTAATCGGAGCTTCAAAAGTCCAAATGATACGCATGCGCGGATTTAGGGGGACGCAACCGGCGCGCGCCCCCTCTCCCTTTTATCGTCAAAACGTAGTTGCGCCCCCCCCCCCCTTATATTAGGTGCGCCGGGTCTAAAATGTACCCAAAAACCCAAAATTCGGCTAAAATACGGCAGCCGCGAATTGGGAAAATAACCTTTTTTTTTGCTCGTCAGGAAAAAGTTAACCACCACGCCCACCCGGACTGGGAAAGTGCGCCCCCGCTTTCGGCGGATCCTGATCCGCCCCTGATACGTTGGTAAACTATGAAGCATCTCATATTATGGTACAAATCAAGACAATTAGACCATGGATATAAAATAAGTTAGTTCTTAATTTTTATGCATGAAAACCTCATTGAATATTTAAATCTCACCTACTGAAAATTGAACATTAATGTTGTCGTGGTTGCAGCCGTGGAGATTTCACGTTTAAGTACCGGTACCTCCCATTATGGTACATATCAAAAAAATTAGACTATCTATTAGACTATACAATTTTGGCTATATTTTATGTCTTTGTACTCTTATTTAAAAAAAGATTCAACCATGGAACCTGAACCAACACATCTTCCACTCGGCGTCTCATGCATCAACCTGACAAAGAAATACAAACGTAAGAAGGCACCTGCTGTCGATAACTTCAGCTTCAACTTCTATGAGGGTCAGGTATCCGTACTGTTGGGGCATAACGGTGCTGGAAAGACAACGTTAATGTAAGTATTACTGGGTTATGGTTGGTGTTGTCGTTGTTGCACTAGCTCTAGCTGTTGTTATTGTTGTTGTTATTGCTGTTGATGCTGTTGGTTTTGGTTTGGGTGGGGGTGGTAGTGGCGGTGGCGGCGGTGTTGTTGTTGTTGTACTAATAGGAGCGTTAATATCAGTGCCGTAGCCAGCGTTAGACAGACGAGGCGGTCGCCTCGTCTGATATTTTCAAAATTTGGCTTTTTAATGGGGACTCATCTTCGGACCTCCAACAAAGAGTTTCCAGTCCCAGGACTTCTACGTAACCCCCAGACTTCGTCTCGTCTGTTTTTCAACTCTGGCTACGGCCCTGAATATTCGACTTAGAGTTCCAAAATGGTCTTTTAAACTGACGCTGATTATTATGGTTTTCTGTTTATGTGAATCAGTTGCCAGGTGATAGGTGCTTTGTTTCTTTCATTCATTGAATTCGCACAGTGGTATATTTGAGTCACAAGGATTCGGATTAGGAATTTATGAATTCTGGACACTCTTATGCAATTTATAGCTGGTAGATACTAGATTGCTAGATTTTATTTGTTTTTATACTATTTGAATATTATTGATTTGTTACGCTGCCCTTTTATTGCTGTTGTTTGCCTTAATTCCGTTTAGTCATGCATGGAACTATCCACAGTGTCTGTGTTCCCTAATGTTCTTTTTCCTTTCTTGATGTGTGTTTAATAATTATTTTAATTTGAAAATTCAAAATCAAATAAATATTGGTAGCATAATTTAACATTATTTTATTTTTTTATCTTTAGGTCGATGTTGACTGGATTTTACTCATCGACGTCTGGAGAGGCGTATATTGGTGAGAACAACATCGACACGGACTCAAGTATCATTCGTAAAGATCTCGGCTTCTGTCCTCAACATAATGCCCTTTATGATAAGTACGTACACAAATAATCTATGTCAAATTAATTAAAACGAGTTGGTACCCTTTAGTTGCAAAACAATACAAATATAATATAGTTCATCATATTATCAGGAAAAACGTAAACCATAGCTTCACTACTCCATGAAAAAGTCAGATGTACACAGTAGTGAAATAATGATCATTAAAAGATGAAAATGGTGTATACTACACGACGTAATGTGGTTTAATTTATTATGTTTTTAATTTGTTATGTTTTTTTATCACATATTGTAATTTTACTTGTTTTAATCACTTTTCGTTATCAATGTTCTGTAATTTTACTTGTTTTAATCACCGTATTTTAATATATCTGTTGTGTTTAAATGTTTCCAAAGAGGAAGCAAATTTCCAGTTTTATATTGGACAATAAAAGTTATCTTATCTTATCTTAATTTTCTAACTCAACTGATTTGAGGTGTTTTTATATTGGTATTTGCTTTGATAATAGTCCCTGGTTTTTATGAGCATGTGTAGAGAACATGTGAAACCTCTATTCGCTGTTACAAGCGTCTTTATAAAATGCATATAATATTGGCAGAGGAAGAAATGCATAGAACATAGTTTTGTTTGAAGAAGATTAAATGAAAAGGTGATGTAAGGTTATCAACTCAAGAAGCCATGAGTCAGGGGCGGCGGAACGTTTTTGAATTAGGGGGGGACGAAGTTAAATATTTAAAATTCGCTCGGGTACCCCGCAAGTCCGCTTAAAATTTGATGAGCAAAAAAAAAGATTTGGCTCTAATTTTGTGCTTTCCTGGTCCCTAAAGGTGGTTTCCACGCCCACAATATTCATATATTACCATAGTTTTGGAGTTGTGAAATGTGAATTTTGTTGTTGGAGTCCCATTTTAGGGGAGACGATTCCCCCCCCCCCCTGAGTTGTCACTGGGAGGGGACGCGTCCCCCTCATCCCCCCCCCCTTCCGCCGCCCATGATGAGTTGATGGACATTCCAAAGCCTAGAAAAGCAACCATGGAAAACTTTAAACCACACGTTGGCATAGAAGATGTTGTAAAAACATCAACATTTAGAATATTAAGGGATGTGGTTTGGTTCAGACTCAGAGAGGTTCAGTATTCTTGTTGGCCAAAAATAGAATACTCTTCTTATAAGCTTTCGAAAGAAAGGATTCACAAATGACATTAACTATCATAATATGTATTTTACATTGCAGTCTGACGGTGAAAGAACATCTTCATATGTACGGCACACTGAAGGGTGTATCAGAAACTCGTATAAATACCGAGACTAAAATGTAAGTATATAATATTGAGATTTAATTGATTAATACTATTTTTATTGTAAAATATAACACACTTATCCATTAATGGAATGTGGATTGACGGTTCGCTTTGAAAGATTTCTTCTTTCTCCTGAGTATAGTAGAGATGCTATTTAAAGAAACTAAATATTGTGATAAAAGTATTAAATATTTGTACATTCTGTAATTCTGTAATGAATCATTTAAAATAGGAGGTGGAATTATTTGATCCGTGTGTGTTCTTTCCAATGGTACAATTCAAGACTATCTTGCATGTGATAACTCAAACTTTTGGTTGCCATGTTTCTGTATTCAAAATGGCAAATGAGGAAATGCGATATTTGTTGGGGTCCATATTTCATCACTTTTAGTGTCACAGAGCAACATTTTATCATAGAAATTAGCATAGTTGTGCTTAGAACCTTTAGTATCTTCATCAGTCCACAATAAGGAGCGTAGACCGCAAAAGAAAACTTCCTATTCGGCTTGAAATATGTAAGTCTTAACTGGAGTCTTTGCGAGGCGTATGTTCTGGTTTTGGTATGTTATATCTATTTATTTATTATTCAGGATGTTGGAAACACTTGAGATGACAGACATGAGGGATCAGTTGGCAAAGAACCTGTCAGGTGGTATGAAACGAAAGCTCGCTGTTGCCATTGCATTCTTCGCAGGGTCAAAGGTTGTCATACTTGATGAACCAACCAGCGGTGTCGATCCGAATGCCAGGAGAGCAATATGGGATCTAATTGTTCAGTACAAAGAAGGTAAAAATGATAATAGTATAACAAATTATAAATAGCAGAAAACAATAAACCTGTACTAGACTTATCTAGGATTTTGTCTCTCGTTTTCCCATTGTAAGTTTGGTATTGGCTTGTCATGTAATTTGTATTGCTCTTCCGTTGTACTGTTTCTATATACAACTCAATAATTGTTGTAATATTTTGATCTAGGACGTACGATTATTCTGTGCACACATTTTATGGACGAGGCAGATATCTTAGGTGATCGAATTGCCTTCTTGGATCGCGGACGCCTGAAATGTTGTGGGTCACCAATGTTCTTGAAATACAGGTATGGCAGTGGCTACAAACTAACACTTGTTAAAGAGAACTCAAGCCATGCATCAACGCCAAGTACAACGCGTGTCAGCAGGGTCGCAACGCCGACATCGACCTTCAGGAATGAGCAGACGACACCAGAGGGTGAGCCAGAAGGAAAAGTAGAGAATCCGTATGTCATTGAACCAACAGTCGATCAAGAGTCAACTCCACATAACAGCCAATCATCTTCAGCTCATAACTCATCTAAATCAGGTAAAAAAATTCGTATATAAAATTCCGCCACTTATAATGTGATGCTTCATAATTTATATTTGTTTTTGCTGATGCCTAGTATTGGAACAATATTCCTGCTGGATCCTGGTAATGCAATAACAAAGCCTTTCTAAGAATGTTTTATTAACGACATTAATCTATCTTTAGATGTTTGCGATACGGAGTCAGTGACACGGTTTGTAGAATCCCACATTGAGGGCGCCAAACTAAGTGAAGACATTGCTTCAGAACTTGCTTATAATCTGCCGATTGAAAACGGGCAAGCCCAGAAATTCGAAACATTCTTCAATGCCCTTGATTCAGAGTTGGAAAATCTTCACATATCAAGTTATGGAATCTCAAATACCTCATTGGAAGAGGTTAGTAGTTACTTCGTTAGATTTACAATATTTGGACATCAGTGATAATGATATGAAACTAAGTCCAGTATGGAACATAACATCTTTCGGAAGAGCAGGCTATTCGATCGAATGGGTTCTATAAACTAAGTTACTAGTTGTTACCATTCTAAGTGTGTAACGTGAGTTCACATTACCTTAAGATTGAAATTGAATGTTGGTCTCACATAGAAAGATGTTACGACTGTGTCGATGTAAACAACGTATACAAGATGAACATTTTTGTAATATTTAAACTCTATTTTATGTTTAATGTCAATGATTATGCCTATGGATAATGAATTGCAATATAGTTTTTCTTCGTATTTATTACCCATAGCTATTTGTCATGTATTTTATGTACACTATGAATGGCATGTTTTATTTTACTTTACGAATAACACATTGTCTTTCTCAAGCAGTGTGTATATTACTCAAAATGTGTGTAATGTCGTATATTCAATAATTTATTGAGAATTTCAAAAGTATTCTGCCGCGAAATTCAAATAACTCACCAAATGCTTTGTCCACACAGGTCTTTTTCAAGATATGTGGAACCAGAGACGACGAGAAGAAACCACCAGCAAAACCGAAGAAGCCAGTAAAGCAACCTGAATCAGAAAAGTCAGAGGATAACTGGGCGTTCAATCACGAGTTTAGTGATAATAGTGATATATCATTTAGAGGTAAGTTCATTTACCAGAAGCCTGGTTAATTACAGTCAGATACTTACTGGCTAAACGTCTTTACTGCCAAATAACTCGCTGTTTTTGGACGCAGTTTTTGTCAAACCCGTACATATTACTTAAATTAACCATGCCTATGCCACGCTCAATTGTATTGTAGTTTACAGGTAACACGTAATACAATTAAAAGTACTAATAATTGTAGTAATTAGTAAACCAAAGTTGTTACTCGGCATTTTGTATAATCTCAAAATTCAGGACTAACAATAATACGAACGTTCACTGAAAATTCACTTTATCAATTTGAAATTTATGGAACTGGTGCCAAATTTGCTCGTATGATTTAATATAATTTTAAGATGTATTTTTACTGAAAAGTGACAAAAATTAATTTTAAAATAGCCTTTTTTAAAGAAATAAATGTTATGACCATGAAATTAGAAAATATGATATTTAAAATATTTACTCCTAATTTTGCAGCATTGTGCATAAATGTTCAACAGATTGAATTGAATAGAAAAAAAGTTGGGACCCTCTACAATTTTGATAATTCTTCAGTGTAATCAACATTAAATTGTTCTTCATACACTAATCTATATTCTTTTGTCTTTCACATTTATGTTACTTTAATATGAGTAAGTTAATTCCAAAATTAATTTTGATAATTTTTGTTCAGTTTTAAGTGACAACACTTCTTTACACTCTTTTGTAATGTTCATTAACTGTGTTAATTAAAAAAACCATGATTGATTAAATCTAATTTCATAAAACCCATTCTTGTAGAAAATTATTTAACTATCATGCTACGAATGAACTGTATTGTGTAACGAAAAGCAATAAATAAATCTATCTTGTCTGATGCCATTTCGCACATTCCATTTTGTATGTTACATTATCAGGTAGACACATAAAGGTTCCATGACAGAAGTTCCAAGCGGGAAAATATCTGTACAAAATTTGTTATAAGAAAAAGTAAGAAAAATTCTAACTACTGAGTTTACTCTGACCTCCAAAATGATAACTTACAGTCGACCTTCTCTTTACAAACACCTATTTTATAAACATTATTCAACCAATGATTTCATTAAATAAATAATCAATGATGTACTCACCTGAAAAATTGTTGTTGGTAATATTTTCAGCCTAAGAGTTGTGTAAATGAGAACATCTAAAAATCAAAATTAAGTAGTTCTAGAGAAAATTATGTATACACAATGTTCAATATCACTACATGATTTTCTCTATAGTTCAGTAGCTACAATACAATACTTTCAGATAAAATATTTAAACTTGCATTACTTTTCCCGTGACGATTTTTGTCTGTATAATTTCTGTTGTAGTATACCTGATAAGTGTAAAAACACTTAAAAAGTAATATTAATTATCAAATTATAAGATTTTGACTGTTTTTCTGTATAAAAATTTAGGCATGCATACCTAAGCTTTCAACCTGGTTTCAGGTCTTCGCCAAAGGGATGTTAAACGCATTGACGTCACTTCCTCGGACATGCATTACGCATGCCCGAGAGAAGATTGTCCCAGATTTCAGGTTGAAAGCTTAGGTATGTATGCCTAAATTTGTTTGCAGAAAAACAGTCAAAATCTTATAATTTGATCAGTTAAGCTGCATAGATTCTTCAATGTAATATTAATTATATTTTGTACATTTGTACAGTTTACTTGTTATTTTTGATGTATAGATAGTTGTTTTGATAAATTGTACATTATTTTATTTTATAAGCGTAGTATCGTTTAGTTGTTATAATATTACCCTTTTTGTGCATGTCCTGTAATATATTTCACACGAACATTAACAAAATTCATTAATCCTGGTTTTTATAAATCGCCAAGTCATCGCTAGCGCTTACGCGCAAACTCAGTCGCCAATGCAGGTCGGTAGGTGTCCCGATTCACCGCCAATAAACCTCGATAGTTGAACCAATTACAACTTTTCACATTTTTGCGACGATGGGACAATCATTGATCAATCACCAGCCACAATTCCAATGTTCGTAGATCAGTGAGACAGCTACGTCCCTTTACCAACATAACTTAATAGTGCGCAGCAGTTCTTTACATAACACACAGCGGTTCCGCATGGTATGGAATGGATATTTATGCAAACCAGGCTTTAAATAACACGTTTATAATTTTGATGTACAATACAAATTTACACACTGTATTTATGTTTAAACAACCTAAGCAATGTTATATTTTGTTTGTGTCTTAACAACTCAATTTCTTACATACTGTGCAATATGTTTTTAACAGACTAACATTGATTTGGTATATTAACATACATGTTCAATATAGTGTTTGCTTTTGTCTTGTTTGTCTTCAATGTAAACGTAATAAAAACTGTTAACGTGGGTCATCTTGTGGACATCTAATTTATAATTTACTGTTTTGTGATATTAACCCTGCTATCGTCACGTATACTAAATTCAATGTTTTTTTTTTTGTAAATTTAATAGATAGATGTAATTTTTTTTCAGTAATATTTATCCACAACTTCTTTTCTTAATTGATTTTTAATTATTTTATTACTTTTACTATATATTTTGATCAAATAATTTATTGACTTTTTAATAGCATTTTATACAAATCTATCACTATTATAACTGCACATGTGTAGATCTAAGGTCATAGGTCTTCACTTTTGATTATTACCAAAGCCGTGTTTTCTCATGAATTTTTGATTATCCGATAAACAACCATTGTAATTTGCTTCTTTGCCACTAAAAATACTATATTCATCCCATGTTAGGTTTTATTAGTAAAAACGCGTTTGAGACAACAACAATTATCAAATTAGAATCAGATAATTATCAGATTTTCTTTTGTTATAATCTTGAACCCGTGTCTGTAGACGTTTTATTAACCTGACGGATTTATTGGGTGCGCGCTCCCTGTCCTTAATGTCCAAAGTGTATTTACGCTCCTCTTATGTTGCATGCACTCCAACCCCAAATTCACTCAAAACAAAACAAATTGAAAGATATTTGACTAGTATAAAGGAATAGATACGTAAAAGATACGGCGGAACGTTTGTGAATTAGGGGGGGACGAAGATAAATTTTTAAAATCCGCTCGGCTGCCCCCAAGTCCGCTTTGAATTTGTTGAGCAAAAAAAAAAAAAAAAAAAAAACGTTGTTGCTTCTAATTTCGTGCTTTCGTGGTTCCTAAAGGTGGTTTTCACGCCCACAATATTCATATTTTTCCATAGTTTCGGGGTTGTGAAATGTGAATTTTGTTGTTGGAGTCCCATTTCAGGGGGTGGGGGGGAACGATCCCCCCTGAGTTGTCACTGGGGGGACGCGTCCCCCCATCCTCCCCTCTTCCGCCGCCCATGTTTTTTGTACTTGTATATAGAATTTGAATCGCAGAACACGCCCATTCTAGTCGGAAATTATGAATCCCATACATAAAATTTTCTTGCATATTTTCTTACGGAAACACGGCCTATAAGCTATACATCGAAGATTCAAAGATATGGGTTCTTGTTCAAAACTATGGTTAACACTGGCTTGACTTTACTAGCTCATATGCTCAGTTGATACCTTTTTGATCTTTATATATCACCCTTCCATCTTTAGAAAAAATTGTCTCTTGAAAAATAGCAAACACCAAGTTATTGTGATTTTTTTACTATTTTGAAGTATATATGCCTCATTTAAATTTTTATCATGGATTTATTATATGTAATTATAATTAATAACTCCATGTTAACATTATACCAACATATAAAGTTATCAAATATACAACTTCTGGAGTTCCGCATGTTAACTGTTAATAATTCGATATTATTAACTTTAATATTTTTATGTCTGCTCATTTTTTCAAGAGAAAATTATATCCTTACGATAAACAAATTTACGTCCCTTTTATACCCACTACTGTACGTCTGTCTGTCAACTGTATCGTTCTGTTTGCCACACTAACACTTTAGCATCTAACACGATAATGACTACACCAACACACTCACCAATCGCCGTTGATGACGCTATCCGAATTACGGGATTGCTCTTAGTTCTCCACCAGTTCCAAGCCATACTGTACAAGAGATTCAATAGTGCCAGACGCGACATCAGGGCCTTCTTCTGGACTATCATCTTTCCGGCTGTTCTGATCGCGATTGCTCTGGTGATCAAAGATATTCGACCGACTAAGAGTTTCCCGTCATTGAGGCTAGATGCAGCCATGTATGAATCAAGCTATCTGTTCTTCAGGTAAGTTTGGTTAAACTTAAGTACATCAAATTAGGTTATTTTTAGTCTATTCAAGGACTGCAATAGCAAATTATAAATATCCTATTGGATAGCTGAAAATATCTTCTCAATGCATATACATGATAAAAAAAAGTCTCATTAATATGTGGGTTATGTTGGGTTGCGTGGGAAGCCATGAAACCGAATATGTCCGACTCCAGCTTGGATTGGAAAGTACCTTAAGCATCCACCAAACTACTGCATCACTGTCATTGGATTTAAATATATTGATGTATCATGTATGACTTAACCACCCACGTAACTACTGCACCCCTATCACTAGGAATTTAATATCTTGATGTATCATGACTTAACCACCCATATAACTTCTGTACCCTTTTACTAGGATTTTAATATTTTGATGTATCATGACTTAACCACCCATATAACTACTGAACCTCTATGACTAGGATTTGAATATCTTGATGTATCATGGCTTAACAACCCATAAAACTACTGCACCCCTATGATTTTAATATATTGATGTATCATCTGCTGATGAATTGTGCATGTTGAAATGTTATTACGATGTATTTAGTATGTAATATACTTTCAGTTCCTAGAGTATTTTTCTCTAAAATATATCAGTTATTGTGAATTTTCCTTTGTGATAATATGAGAAATTGTCGGACAATGACTGGTTAGTTGTTGAGAGATACAGCCGATGTTGTGTGACGCTATTGTAGTGACTGATTCCAGAAACGATGAATTTGTTAAAAATATGGATTTCTGTGCAAGGAGCCAGATGAATTTGTTATATGTATTTTAGTTAATTGTGATCCGATGACATATCGATTAAAATCTATGGAACTTATATAGTAAAATATTATAAACATCTTGTGCTGCTATGCAGAAGAATGAATATATAAAAGGATCCTGAATTTGGTAACTTGTCATATGAAATGCAGCATAAAACTGTTTGATTTCCATTGAATATGAATAACGTAATATTTTTTTTTATATTTACAGTAATGGCGATACTGATGATCCGTTTGTTAACAAAATGACAGAAAACCTTGTTTACAGTCCGGGTATTGGAACCAGCTGCATGACCGATGCAATTGACACGTAATATGCCACTTATTGTTTTATTTAAACGTTCCACAAACAGATGCTAATAAATATTGTTAAATGAATCAATTTAAGAAATTCAGATGTTAGAATATTTGTAACACTTTCGAAGTTGTCTCTAGCCTTCCATTATCGTTTCTCACAGTAGTCCCTTCAAGTTCCAACAAAATATTTTTTTAATCAAAATATGATTGTTTGAATCAGGAATCGGACTCTCTAGACGTGTTTTTTCTCTTTAATGTTGAAATAATCCATTTCAAATAATTTAACAACAAACTGAATTGAATAAATAAAACATAAGATTGATATTAATTTCATTTTAGGAGTGAATACAAATGCATTGATGGGGAAATTCCGAACTTAGCGAGCAAGTTTACATACTCACAAAAGGTAGCGGCCTGGCAAAAGGATAGAACAGCTCCACCGTGTTCTTGTGGTGAAGGGTATTCGATATGTCCTGAAGGAGCCGGTGGAGCAGTACCACCATCTTGGGTGACAAACACTACAACAAAGTTACAAGACTTGAGCCTTAAGATGGATATTAATGAGTACCTGTTACGTACTTCCGGTGACTTCGTTGAAGAAAGGTATGCCTGCTACAGCAGTATTTATTACATTCCAATATGGCATTTAGTTATAAAAGTGTGAATAGTCCACGTTTATTTTCTATGCCCAGGGAACAGTTAATTTAACTGTTCCCTGCTATGCCACTGTTTAGGAACAGCACATAAAAACACAAGCAAAACATTTAAGAAAAAACCTTAATAGAGGTAGGAAAACAAAATTCCATGATCAGATCCCTACATTGTCTCTGTCTTCATTGGACCTAACACTGACAACTATGGTACAGTAAAGTAGCACTTCAGTTAGTCTCTGGGTTTGAATCAGGTGAACATACTTCTTTGCATCTTAAGCCGCGTAGGCCTACTCAATGCGTCGTTCGACGGTCGCACGACAGTCGCACGACTAATCGCGTCTGGAAACCACACACACACACCCACGCACACACACAGGGAGCGACGGTTTAGTCGTACGACCGTCGCACGACGCAGTGAGTGCCCAGCTTTACATTCAACCCTTACCAACATTCAACATCAAACCAAAATAAAAAAAATAAAGCCATTGGTCTGTCAATACCTTCAAAGCTGTTGATCTCTATTATTTTTTTTTTTACTTTACCAGTAGAGTCGGACAAAACTTTAAGTAAGGTCAAAATATTTTAGACGATAGCTTCCTCTACGGACTCAACAGTTTCTTGTCTACTCCAGCTCTCCTTATAACTTCTATATTGATTAGATGACCCATACGCATATGTGGCAGAGCCAAGCCAAATGAGACATAAGTCGGAAAATTGAAAATTGAGTTTTTTATGGATTATAAAATTA